>JALPQI010003259.1:0-68245 GCA_025490895.1 Thaumatotibia leucotreta
AAAAAATAAGGAAATATATTCCATTCAATTTATTCGTTGTAAAGCCATGTCCATTTCTTAAGATGTTATACAATTTATATAATTTAGTAGTTTTATTCCGTGCATTACTAAAAGTATCCACCATATTTTCTTCGGTTACCGCGATAGTTATTCATGAAATTAAACTATTTTATGGATTTTGTCAGGTAAATTTATTAATTAATTTAACTGAAACCGTACCGTAAGACAGTGACAGAGTCTTATGGGTGGTCTATAGTATTCGAAACGTCGGGATGTAGTTAAATTAGCTTATATATTTATAAAGCATTTGAGGAGCTCCGCCGCTGCGATATAAATCTGATGGCGACTGTACCATTGATACTATACAAAACAAATAATAAAATCGTTCGGAAAAACCGAACCAATACTAGATGAATTTATACAAAGGATTATAAAAAATTGCTGTGTGGTGACGGCAGTAAGATTACATTTGTCACCACCCCAACTTATTCCCACTGGCGTCGTAAGAGACGACTAAGGGATAGAATTGTCACAAACTGTGGGATCGAAGTGTTACAATCCATTCTTTGATTGAAGATTAATAATGTGCAGCAGCGTCGTCATAGTGAACACATTACTGCGATCGCCAATCCGCTTGCCCAGCATGGCGATTATGGGCACTTTCCGACCTCCTAATGCGTCTACGCTCATACTTAATTTGAGGCCTCTCTTATACACACCATATCTCCTCTATATACGTCTAGCAGTGAACTGAGTTAGGTTGATGATGTATTATAAAATTGGGTTTTTTTTATATTGGCACGACAAAGTGGCTCCACTCCACCTGATCGTAAGTGAAAAGTGGAGTAAGTAATTCTAAGTTACAATAATTTAACGCCCAAATGATATCGTGGCGATGTAGTGTGTAGCGTTTTCGAATGACTACGGAACCCTTTACTGAGCATGGCCCGACATGCTCTTGGCCGGTTATTATTTCTTTGATATATGACATCGAATATTTACAATTTATGTAGTAAAAACACAAATCAAAATATTTAGTTAATAAATAATTTGATATGAGTTTTCACAATGGGTAACTTCTATTTACAAAATTTCAAATTTCTAGTAGATGGGCATTTTCACTTCTAGGGACACCCAATTAGCTTAACTCTCATAAAAAAGTTAACTTCGATGTCAGCTTTGTAACGACAATTAAGCATTAAATTTTAACAAAAATATTTTTTTGTCATTTAATCCAGAAAGAATACGCGTATATTCAATATAAAAACACGAATAAAGTGGATTTACGTCTATATTTAATGCTTAATTGTCGTTACAAAGCTGACATCGAAGTTAACTTTTTTGTGAGAGTTAAGCTAATTGGGTGTCCCTAGAAGTGAAAATGCCCAGATACTAACGATCACTAAACTATGCTGCGGAAAGAAAGACGGACATAGCGAAACCATAAGGGTTCCTAGTTTACCCAAAAAGGTTAAAATTGAAATGAATAGATACCGACGCGTTAAACCGGTTGCAGCCAGCACAAATTAGGTATATTTTGTTGATTTTTTTTGTAAACTTAATAAAATCAGTAATTACTAGTATACGGAAAAAAACATTTAATGTAGCAACACAAAAACTTAGTAGTTTAAAGTGAAATTATATTAGTTTTTTTTTTTGTAATTGTTTCATTTATTATCTCAATTGATATTGTATACTCGTACTCACATATCTGATAAATATTAATAAAATGTTTTGTAAAACATTGTTTATTAAAGTGTCTTTATAGTAGCATTGATTGCTAGTTAGTATCAAGACACCCACAGTCCTCGCTACCTACTTGTGTAACGGACATTTTTAAAATATCTATTACGCAGTAAAAAAAAAATATTTATACTAAATGAAATTATTGAATGATTTTGTTCCTTCCTCTCCTATTTTTCAATTTAACGCGTAAGGATACGGGATCTCAGCCTCGTAAGGGTAATACGATAAAATGGTGAATATAAGATGCGCACATTCCCACCTTATTACGGACGCGACCCTTGTTTTTGGCGTAACAAAATTTCTTTTACATTTTCTTGCCTCCTTTAATGCGGAACGCGAAAGAAATGCGTTTTTAATTAGTATAGGCATTCGGATGAAAAGGATGAAACGTGTCACCCGGAGGCGACATTCTGAGCGACAGTGTCTTATGTTTTTGTGAAGTCGTGTTTTTTGATGTCACGAATACGTATAATGTGCTAACAAATTAGGTACAAATGTTTACAGATAATATTACTTTCTTAATTATATCAATAACAATATCGTGGAGAGTATTTTGTTACAACATCACCTATGTTTACAAATAAACACCCTTTAATACTTTCTTACAAAATAATTCACATTCCATTCTAAACTGATACAGTACCTACAGATATGTATGTCAATACACGCTATTGAATGGCTGGTCTTTTGACGGATAACTCTGCTAAAACCGCTCTCCTAGAGGAAAAAAATCTGCTGTAAAGTATATAATTATAGCCTGGCCCAAAAAACACATTACTTATTATTAATGTTTGATTAAATTTCCAACCTGAAAGCAAGTAGGTATAGGTAAATTATCTTAGAGAGATTTTTGCATTTGTAGTAGTGTTCGTATATGTACACGGATTCTAAATTTGAAATTTGAATTCCACTATATAGTCAGCAAATAAGGTCTGTCACATTTTTATTATTTAAGTATTTATTTTGTGTATTATTTTTTGATCAATATTGTATTATTTTAACATTGTTAAATAAAAATGTTCCGATGTTGATATATGCCCGAGGTAAACTTTTGCATCGTATGGTAAAATGATTTTTGCACCTGTAGTAGTATTTGTTTATGTTTATTAACAGGGATTCTAAATTTAGATTTGAATTTCATTGTACGGCCAAGAAAGGTTCGGCACAATTTTAAGAAGAATATAATATTGACTGTCAAAAGTCAGAAAGTTAGTAAATGTCAAATTTTACTTAAATAATTATATTGTTCAGGTTCTTAAAAATGGTTCCCATGTTGAAACATGGTCGAGGTAAGCCTTTGACTTCCCAAACTAAAGAAGTTTTGTATAATTTGTACTATTCCAAAAATGAATGCAATAATAATCCGAACATTACTGTGACGCCTGCTGAATTAGTTTCTGTATCAAGCGGAATATCCTTGTCTTCTGTCAGAAGAGTCATAACAGGAAGCAAGTGTCATTCTACAGACCAGATACCAACCTTTAAAGCACCCAAAAAGAAACGAAACCGAAATCCTGCAATTATAATAGATGATTTTGATCAACAAGTAATCCGGAGAACGATACACAACTTTCACATTACAAATAAAGAAATTCCGACAGTGAAAATACAACACGCAAAATTTAAAGACGAAATATATTATAAGGGTTGTGTAAGCACGTTACGAAAGCACGTCATTGCATTAGGGTTTAAATGGAAGCTGACAGAAGATAACCGCAAAGTGCTCATGGAAAAGCACGAAATTCGATACTTGCGAATTAACTATCTGATAAAAATTGCAGAATATCGTGAACAAAATCGACCAATAGTATATACTGACGAAACATATATACATACATCACATACCCTGTCAAGGTCTTGGTCTGATGCTAGTACTTCTGGTGTAAAGCACCATATATCAAATGGCAACCGCTTGATCATTGTCCATGCCAGCGGAATGGATGGTTTTGTACCAAACGCCTTGCTGATGTTTAAAGCACATCAAAAAAGTGGTGACTACCACGACAATATGAATTATGTAAATTATTCGAAGTGGATTCAAACGCAATTAATACCGAACCTTAAACCTAACAGTGTTGTTGTTCTTGATAATGCAGCATATCATAACTCAATTAAAAATCGTGCACCAATTTCGACTTCAAAAAAACAGGAAATGATTGACTGGCTGAGAGAAAGATCGAACATTCATCGAATATGTATAAGCCTCAGTTGTATCAACGCATTTTACAAAATAAGGCCAAATTTGTTAAATATAAGATCGCCGAAATCTTACGACAGCACGGCCATACTGTGCTACGTTTACCGCCGTATCACCCTCAGTTGAACCCTATTGAAAATATATAAAAATTTAACAGTATAAGCGTAGAGGAATGCAAAAATGTTTGCCTGCACGCCATTAAAGAGGAAAACAAATTTCAAGGCACGGATGAGGCTTTAGATATAATATCAGAACGAATTATTGTTAACACAAATGATTCATCGGATGAAAGTGGGGATGAGAACGAGAGTGAAATGTCTGGAGTTGAAGAAGATTAGATTTAAATATTATGGTAATGATTGTTAACTATTTTAGTCTCTAGCTCATCATTGTTTAACGTTATTTGATGCAGTTGGTGTAACTGTCTTTAAACAGTATAAAAAATATAAAAGTTTCCAATTATTTATTTCCTTATGTGCTGACCGTACACAACTACAAATGCAAAAATCTCTCTATGATAATTTACCTATAGTTTTGAAATAAAACTATGAAAACGGATAAACTCGCGTATATTAACTAATTTTAACTTCATTCCGACGTTCGAAACGTAAAGACGTTGTAAAGTGTTCGAAACGTCGGAATGAAGTTAAAATTAGTTAATATACCGTCGTTGAGATTGCCAATTCCGTTATGTGCACGATTTCAGGAACTGAAAAATCAATCCAAATGACATATGTTTACAGTCTTCTTTTGTCAAATTTGAAATTTACACATGACGGAATTGGCAATCTCAACGACGTTACGCGAGTTTATCCGTTTTCATAGTTTTATTTCATGAGTAATCCTCGCGGTAACCGAAGAAAATATTACCTATAATTTCATAAATTGTTTGAAAATTAGCGTATCAAATAACAGCCCGTATCGTCTGCGAAATCTAAGAATTAACTTTTGACAGTTAGAATTGAATCCTTACTAATATGAGGGTAAGACTAACCATTTTTTCGACAGACTTAACGTCATCTGTGTAAGGCTCATTTTTAAACAGTCAATTAAATGTTCGTTCTTAGAGATTGACAAGTTTAGATTTTAGATCGACCAGGCCTGAATTAAAATTACTACCTACCCATAAAAGTCCACCCATGTACATGTACAAGTAAGAACATAATTCTGAACTATTTTTGTGTGGTTTATGTAAATAGATACTTAAACCAAATAACATCTACTCTTTAAAATTTACTATTTAAATAAGTAAACATGTCTCATGTTTATTATTGTGTATAAGTACCTATTGTAATTACTACACGCTACCTTAAAAAAATGTTTTGTGTATGTTTTGTTGGGAATAAAATTTCTTATCTCAGTCAAATAAGATAAATTCTAAAGATAAAACCTTTCGATTATAAGTACATGCAGATTATGTAGCGTATAATTTTAGGAGTTTTCTTACCTGTTTTAAACGATGTTCATTTCGTGGCGTTAGGTAATTATTCCGGAGCGTTGTTTCCGTAAAAAATAATTATTTTCGTTTAATTTGCGACAGCAATCAACGTTGTTTCGTGAAAAAAAATGCAGCGATAATAAATTGGCCTGGTAAAATTGCCTGTTAGTAAGTAAGGGCGAAATTCTTGCCTACTGAAATTATCAGCCGACCAGAGTAACGTGGTGAACGACTTTCATTAGCTGAAATGTGATTTTACAACTTTTCGGAATTTGGTTTTGGTTGATTAACTTTTTCAAATTTTGTAAGTATTTAGTATAAAATTTAAATAGCTTTGTCAATAAGTTGTCCCTTCGCTGGATTTATTGGACTCTGACAAAATGTCGGAACACAATCGTAAAACAACACAAATAATCTAGTTCCAAGTTGTCTTAAATATGTACATATACGAATTTGGGAAAAACTGCATACCAAACGCTCATGAAATAAATAACCGCAACAGTACATTGTGCATCAAGGGAGGTAAGTACGGAATCAATAACGAGAGTGTTAGAGGCATAGAGGCTTTTAATGACTCGAGTTAGTATTCCGCTTACCGACCGTGATGCATACAATGTTTTTCATCACACTTGCCGACAAAAAAAAAAGCTTTAAGACAAAATATTATTAAATGACGTACTAATGATATTTCTATTACTACCTAGGGAATTTCACTTTTCTATACTCCCGCTATGCAGGCAAGCAACGGCGCGCTTAGACAGCAAATGTGATGAAAATGCATTTACCTCCTTATGCGGCGCCACGCAAACGTAATAGGCGTATGTCCAGCTGTGGACTGATATTATTATATATAGGCTTCATAGGATTCATATGCTAATGAATTGAAGTCAAATATGTACCTAACTACATGCGTATATAGATATGGTATTTGATTGCGTAAATTGACTCGAATGATTGTTAGGTTTTTGAAATAAAAGTTCAATATTACATAGCACGCACAGATTTACCGACATGACAGGTATAAAGTATCAAATTATAGATAGTCTTATATTTCCGGCACCAATAACAGGCAGCAAAATTGGCGGTTTTGCAAATTGTGCCCATATTTTAATTTGCTTTTCATTGCAACTGACAAAAAATCTAGACTATCTGTATCTACATTAGGTACTTACCAGTGTTGAAAAACCCCGATAATACCTACCATTGCATAGTCATAGCTTGTGGGTTAGTTACGCGGTGTCCGGATAGTTGGGGTTGACGGTATTATTTTCATAGTTCAAAGCTTGTGAACTAAAAGTATATTAATTAAAATAATTGTGCAAGCACTCTCAATTTGGCTGTTGAGCTTTAGAGCACATTTCGCAACTGGCGACATTATTTGTGTTAACCGAATAAGCGTATGTACCTATGTATTTAATTGTTTTGTGCACTTGTTGTAATTGCTTTGTAGGTATAAATACTTTTAATTTTAATAACTAATATCGAGTTGACAAAAGAAACTTCGAGATTCCATACACTCAACCCTTTGGTGAATTGTCAAGGGTGGCGAGCGTAATTCAGGATGGAATAACTTTATAAAAAGAACAAAGTGTAATGGATCTGGTTCTCCTTCTTTAGCAAGAGACATGAACTATTTAGCAATATGAGTATGAAAATATCATGGCGTTTAGTGACGTTGCTAATTGTTGTTTACATTGTGTTACTACAAAGTTACCTAAATCTCTTTCTTTATAATAAGACAAAGGTCAGTTTTAACTCACATTTTTACTATGATAAAATGGCAAGTAATATGTATGGTTAAGGCCCATTTAGACGATACAAGATTCTTGAACAAAAATCCGCAATAATTGTATGCAAGTTTTGCCATTCAATAATTGAATTCAAGAATTGAATCAAAGTGTTTACACATAAGCAATAACCAAAATCTTGAATGAAATTATTGTATACAATTCTTGATAGTCAATTTTTTTGACCGTGTCTTGTTTACACCACGGACACTTATTGGACGGCAATATTTGTTTGCAAGTATTGACACGTCTAAACTTTGAGTTGAATCAATTATGACCTATTGAAGCAAGAATTGAACCGATTTGCATTGGCAGATCTTCATTCAATATTGAACGTTCGCTGAGGGTAGCACGGTGAGCAAAAATAATTTCAAATTTGGTAGTTCGGAGATAATTAAATTAATAGAAATTTATAGAGGCCACGAATGTCTCTGGGACACAGAAAATAAAAACTATAAAAGCCGTGAGGCTCGTGACGCTGCCCTTGCAGATTTTTCTAAGGGACAACCCAAACAAAGATCCGTTGATTAGTTGATCTTTGCCAAACCATGTTGATTTATTATGTAGCATTTTTTCAAGTATTTTAATGTAAGTTCTAGTTTAACGTGAGCCGGAATTGCATTACGCATGACTGTGTTTTGTCTTTGAATTGTGGGAGTGATTTTATCGAGCAAGTATGAAAACTGAGCTTTGTTCACACGAAACATGTTTTTGAACTCTACATCATCCTCAGCTCTGAGTTCCATGCACAGAGTATTTGAAGCCCCCAGCATTCTTCTTCTGTCCATTTTCTTGTCAAGCACGATCTTTTTTTGCGACGTTCTTCGATTAGTTTTTCCTGTAGCACAGTTGCTATTACAGCAGCGACAAGGAGCACACCTTCTCGCACGGAATCCATTGTGAAAACAAAAGATTGATTCACATTTCTTGTATTCAATTAACTACCCAGGCTTTGTTTACATGCATACCAGTATTGAATTCCAGTTGCTGCTTGAATACAATAATTGCACGTTATGTTTATATAGTGCAATTTTTTTCTTGCCTCAACTTTCTTGTATTGAATGTTCAAGAAACTTGTATCGTCTAAATGGGCCTTTACTGCAGTAAGAATACATTTGTCACCACCCCAACTCCTCCTGCGGGTGTCGTAATAGTCGACTAAGGGATTGAAGTATCACTGACCATTATTTGATAAAAGGTTGATGATGGACAGTAGCGTCAGCAAAGTGGACACATTACTGCGATCGCCTATCCGCTTGCTCAGCCTAGCGATTATGGGCATTTACCTCCTATACGTCTATACCCATAGTTAATAAGCCAGGCCTAGTCCAGCAGTGGACTATCATAGCTGATAATGTAAAATGGCAAGCTACTTTGTTTCCATTATTGAATATTGATTTTTATATCATCTCTTAGAATCGCTCTACTAACGCAACTGTTGCTGCTCGGACCAGTGGTAATCAGTGGTCGTTCAGTCAGACACACAGCTCTCACTCGAGGAGGAAACGGGCGTGTTGCCAAATTGCTTCAAGCCAGAAATCTGCAAACGGAATGCAGCGGACCGACTGTTTTCCGAACAATGCTTTGAAACGAATGAGTTTTGCTCAACAAAAGGGAAAACCCATTTTTTGTGTAATAAACGGGACGCTTTGGCGGTTATTTATTTTACGATCGTTTGGCATGCAGTTTTTCAAAAATTCGTATATCTTTTTAACTAAGGACGTTGATTTGCAAACTACGTATTATATCAATTTAAACATAAATATGTTTGTCTTATGGAAGTATTCAATTGTAAAGATAATGGTATTGGTATTTTTTCTTTGGTATATGACTTCTAATATTTATATTCCTACTGACGTAAAATTGTAGACATGAATTACTCTTTAAGTACTCACGGATTTATTTATATAATATTTATTATAAAATATTAAAAAAGCACCTGTAAAAAATCGTACTTATTTCAAGCATAAAAATATAGACTACAACTTGATGTTATTAAAACAAATAAAAAAGGTCATGTTGTAGTTCCCGTTAATAAACGAGGGTATCCAATGTTATTACAACGGAAAATTAACTGTAGGAAAATACAGAACGGGAACTAGTGACGAGTAGCTAACGGCGGTTTGTTATGTTTGATAGTTTTCGCAAGTTATCGACCCTGGTTTATTTACTCGGCCCTTTTCCGGGTCGCAATAATAACGCATCATCATTAAGCACATAATGGCCAGACGCCCAAAATTGTTCGGCAATTTATCACGTTGACGGGCATTTGTCGAAACGTCATTATTCATTTCAATTCTAAAAGGCAACAAAAAGCTGTTTAATGCGGCCTTAATGTTTATTGATCTGGATAAAAACTATCCATTTAACCCTAAACTTGGCAGAATTTTAAAAGTAAGCAAAAAATTCTGTCTTCAAAAAAATACAAAAAGTAGGTTAAATAGAATGTATCTTTTAAGATACCCTGCCAAGATAAGGGTTAAAGTTATAGATACATATCGCGGTACATCGTACACAAATCGACCTAGTCCCACGGTAAGCTCGATTAAGGCTCATGATTTGGGTACCAAACGAAGATTTACATAATAAATAGAAATATAACTTGAATACATATACAGCCGCGGCTAAGAATCAAATAATTGTGATAAATATAAACATAAATAATACTCTCGCCGGGTTTTGAACCCGGAACCTCCAGCTTCGTAGGCGGGGTCACTACCAATTTACCAACTAGTCTACGGAGGCTGACAAACGAATAAGATAAGACTTTTTGAATACCGAATCATCAAATCGTAAATGATTCTAAATAATCCCTAATTATATGTTTAAGTATAAAGAAATATGCTCCCTAATATTTTATTTGATTAATAATAGATTCACTGCTTCAAATTATTAATGTGTATGAACATGTCATATTTATGTTTTTCCTCTAAATCTACATATATTACATTATGTCGTCGACATTCTTAACGGAACTATTAGTATTATTTGTATCATGTTATTTGCTACAAATACCTGATATATATTTTAATGAAATATCTAGAACCATAATCATAACATGCAAAGCTCTGGAGACTTAAAGCCGCGCAAGCTTAAATGGAAACCATATTTTTAAAATGTAATCCAAACAACTTAAGGACTACATTATACCACCGATGCAGCGGCCGCACATTGAATTATTCAACTTCACTAAGTGGGCTCCCCCACCTGAACCTAACTCCATGATCAACTTGAGTGTTATAATCAATATACTTTGTGTGGCAACTTGAAATGTGTTACATATTTTGTTTTTTTGTGTCCGTAGTGAAGCGCGAGGTTGATGGTTGTGCGTTAATCGCAGCGTTAATCGCAGCGTTAGCGCAGCGTTAAGCGCACGTGTTTTATTTTGAAGTTACGAAATTTTCAACCCTAACGCAGATGCGTTGATCGCATGCGTTCGACCTAAGATTAACGCACGAAACAACCGCGAGCTTAATTTACCTCTGATAATGTTCAATGTCAAATTAACCGTTTCGTTAATGTCAATACCTAATACAATATTTAAATGTATATGTCGTCGATATAATCATACGGCCTGATAGCCGTCGTTATAATCATAGGAATTATATTTAAATAATAGTACATTTCGATGCAAGTGCAAAAAAAATATTATTCGACGAGGATGAAAGTTGGAGCCCGAGTGAAACGAGGGCGACAATCACCCGAGTTAAAAGTAAGTTTTTACTCGTGTATCAAACGACTTTTTTCATAACAAGTGCCTTAAAAAGTGTACTTTTCCGCACTAGTTAGAAAAAACACATTTTATACTTGCATTGCTTACTTTGACATGGAATAGTTTGAGTGTCGTTGCTATCACATGTTTCAACATCGTATCAGAAAGGGTTACTTAACAAAAATACTTTTCAAGGGGAGCCTAAAAGCATCGTATTGATTTTCTGATTGGGTACTCCAGAGGACCCAATTTGTAAGAAACACGATCCTTGGAAAATAGAAAGGCGCCCTTGAACGTGGCTGGTCTTTATTCTGTACCAAGGATAAGTACGCGCACGTTTAAAACAATGCTTGAACTAATTTATATTTCAGAAAACCGGCCATGTGCTAGTTGGAATCGCACATAAAGGGTTTTGATGCATCAAGTATAAAATTTACAGTTAAATCAACCCATCTCAAAAACTATAAATATACTTGGATTAAGCCAAAAACTGTTGAAAGAGTTTATTACCTCCATTTTTTAGGGTTCCGTAGTAAACTAGGAACCCTTGTCTATCCGTCTGTAGGTAGATTTGTCTATCCGCAGCATAGCTCATTTCCCGTTAGTACTACAAATCAACAATTTCGTATACATAACATAGATATTTAATCACGCTAACAAAGTAGTAGAATTTTTTTTTTCGTGTTCCTCCTCTACACGTAAAGCGTGTATGTTATAAGTAGGCGTTTCAAAAGAACAAGTCTCCAAAAAAAAGTTTACTTAAAGCCAATATTTACAGGTCGCAGGAGTCCGCTGGATGCGGGTGGCGCAGGACCGGTCATTGTGGCAATCTTTGGGAGAGGCCTATGTTCAGCAGTGGACGTCTTTCGGCTGATATGATGATGATGATGATGATGATGAATATTTACGGACATGTGCACAAGAAATAAAAAAAATGTCGAAAATATCAAAGAAATCATGAATAGAATACGTCAATGAATATGGAACCCTACACTGACAGTGACCACATGACAAACTTTTGGGCGGTTTTTTTTTAGACCCTCATAGCTAAAACATACTTAGAGGGGGAAGACAACGTCGACAACACACTTTTAACGACTTTTAGAGCTGATATCTCAAAAATGATTCATAGAAAACTTTGTAAGATCATTTTCTCATCATCATCATCAGCCTATTATCGTCCTCTGCTCGACGTAGGCCTCTCCTTTTAACTATGCGTATAGACGCAATAGAAAGTAAATGCCCATAATCGCCACGCTGGGCAAGCGGATTGGCGATCGCAGTGTCCACTATGCTGACGCTGCTGCCTATCATCCATTTTTTATCAAATAATGGTCAGTGACACTTCAATCCCTTCGTCGACTCTTACGACACCCGTAGGAGGAGTTGGGGTGGTAACAAATGTATTCTTACTGCAGTTACCACACGGTCGATCATTTTGTATTTTCATTTGATAGTACATCGGAGTAACTAAATTGACTGTGACAGACGGATATGACCACGCTGTTTTTGCCACTTTGCCTACGGAACCCTATGTAAGCGGGTTATGAATAAAAACGCTGAGATTACAATACTTACAGTAAATTATGATAATTGAAAGGAACGGATTCCAACGGGAATCATTTGTGCACAAAGTTTTTCAATAAATTGAACACCTACAAGAGCTTTCCAGTTAATTCAATTTTATCAGTGAAAGGACATCTTGATGGTGTATCTCTTAGACATTTTGGTAGAATGGGAACAAATTAAATTAATTTTCTTCCTATCCGCGTTTATCAATTCGACGCTACAATGAAAATGGATTTTCATCACACCTGTTCGGTAAGTGCGCCAGTGCGCGCTGACGATGCGCGCCGTAGGTGCGTCATTACGCCCATGGGCATTGGGCAGTCATGGATTTTCATACAACATTACGTCACAGGAGTATAAGAATTATAAATTGAAATACCAGGACAGCATAACTCACCCGGTGCTTTGTCACTCACGTGTTCGAGTTTAAGCCATCCCTTTTGAGAAATGATTTAAACCATTTTAGAGTAGTTTTGTGGAAATATATTGTTTTATTTACTTTTTTTTCCTCACATGTGTGATGAAAAACATTGTGTGTGCCACGGACGGTACAAGAATTAAGAACTCGTGTGAAGTAGAACCCGCGCCTTCGGCTTGGGCTTTCCTATCAGACTTGTTCGCCATTTCTTATTTACCGCCCTTAACACACAGTATATAAGATTTCAATTCTTTATTTACATTAAGATATTTTTTTAATAATTTTCGGTTAGAAAACAAAAACTACTCCAAATAAATTTCAAGGATTGATTTTTGCCGCTTATAAAACGCAAATGTGAATTGTGATATCTCATGTAATAATTTAATCAGTTTTAGTCGTGATTTTATAGTTAGTCAAAAGTCTTCAAATCATGTCTTGTATTATACGGTAAAAATCATTAAGACTTTTTCATTATGTTGATATACCAACAGCAACTCTTAGCCTCCTATCATAATCGTCTCCTAACCTAACAAGCTGATAACTGGTAAGTAGGTATCGTTTGTCTGTTTCCATTTTATAGAAATATTAATAAGACTGAAAGGGACTAAGGATACTATCAGTTAGTAAAGAGACCTTTATGAATAAGAAGGTTTGTATCTAGCGCCCGAACTGGAAGAAGTTTGTAATAACTTAAAATTACAGCTGTAAATATAAATAAACTCACTTGTATTAACTATTAAGGCTCTCCGAAACATGTCGCGTGTAGTGACTAAATACACGTGTGAGTTTACCCATGTACCTAATTAAAGTTATTTATAGGTAGTAAGTATGTCTCACGATACTATAAATTACATTTTCATCACACTTGCTGTCTAAGCGCGCCATTGCTTGCGCGCGTAGCGGGAGTAATAGAAAAGTGAAATTCCCTATGGAGTAATAGAAATGTCAGTACGTCATGTAATAATATAATGTCTTAAAACTTATTTCTTGGTTGGCAAGTGTGATGACAAACATTGTATGCATCACGGTCGGTAAGCGGAATACTAACTCGACTCATAAAAGCCCTCCGCCTAATGGCGTCGGGCTTCTAATACTCTCGTTAGTGATTCCGTACTTACCTCCCTTGATACACAATGTACTATTAAATAACAGTTCGTATTTTAATATTGTAATAATGAGCGGCTGGTGTGTTATTTCTGTACTCGTACCAATATCTACCGAACAAGCTCTTGCAGGTATTATTAGCAAGGAACAGACTTAATTACGAGTTTTAATAAAACGTTTTTCCACCCGGGATACACGTTTCTAGTACTATTTGTCTTAGTCTCTGTGACATAGAGCTATTGTTCTGTGGGGTTTGTCCACCGCAATATTGACTTGTTTTTCCTTCCCCAGTTTGTTATTAATAGGTTTTGAAAACGACTTTCTGCCTAAACCGGCTGGGGCTCATCCATTCGTTACGTTTCGAGCAGAAACGTTTGAGTTTAGAACTATGAATAAGTAATTTGTTGTACCGTTTAGGTTTTCTACTAGTACCTAAGTCCATTTGGGAAAGATTATTGTAGATAAGCGTATATTATCTATACATATGTCATCAGATTATTTCGAAGCAAAATTGTATTAGATCTATATATCTAAATACATTAACAATGTGTATGTGTGTGTCATAGTTGCCGCGAAACGCGTGGACTTTCTAGTCCAATTAATACTCAGCAATTAATTCCTTAGGTATTTGGAAAAATCAACAACGAATGTCACATAAAAAAATGGGTCAGTTCGTAGTAGCAACCTTACATTATTAATAATTTTATTTAATTAATTAAATCTATGTTAGAACATATTTTTTTTAGATTTTTTAGTTATTTCAATTATTATTGCATGTCTATTTTCCTTATTATGATCTACAAGACGGCAATGCAGATTATTTTATTTAGTTCCGCACTTTCTTGTTTGCAAAAAATATATATATTTGTGTTTTATTTAAGGTGGTTCGTTTTTCATACTAATATATTTATTCAAATATGGGTAAATGGAGCATAGTTTGACAATGAAATCACTTAAATCGACAATCATTTTTATATTTGTTTGCGGCAAATTATGTTTCTGTAATATAAAGGGTCGAATAATAGCTTAAATTAGTACTTTATTTTAATAAAGATTTGTCAATATGTGGGTGAACGACGACAGTGTCATACACCAATCGTACGTTCGGTGTGTGCGTTGGAAAGCGACGTTGCCAGTTGGCTGAAAATGCTACGCTGCCGCTCTGCCCTAACGCATTTCGCATGTTAATTATTTTTCAACAATATCAAACGCAAGCGTTGCTAATGTTGCCATATAGGCCTTATCCCCACGCAAAAGCCGAACGAAAGACCTTTTACTATAGAAAATATACCTATACATACTAGTTACATTTAATGTTTTTATAATAGATGTGCGTACTAAATGATAGTCTCGTGGAACTGAACGTAAAACCTATTTGGCAAGGCAACACTAAATTCAAACGTCACTCTGATTCTAAATCACCGGCAGTACTTTATCGTTTTACCATTTGTTTATACCTACAAATCCGAATTGACGCTAAATTGCCTACGATTGTTTGAAATATCTCATAGCGTGCAGTGATTTACATGAGGATTTATTATACGTTTGTATATTATGTAGCCACAAACGTCCCGGAAAGGCTATAAAAACCACCGATACTCGGGCCTGAAAAAAACTTGTAAGCGAAGCCTTGGAGAAATGATACTATATTACGGAGAAATCAAAAGGTAAGTTCTGTAGAGGCTGACTTGCTAGATATCTTTCCTCCCCGTATTCAAACAGTTTTTTATTATATATTTCCACTATTATTGTAACAAAAATGTTTCGATGTTTATTGTTTTCGCAACAACTGCTCATCGGATTGGAATAAGGAAACTTGATATGTAGATAAATAGTAATATATATTATATTATAAGAATAATTTTTTTTTTACATAAATACCGGAAACGTTAGTTTCCCGAGGGATGATGAGTTCCAGACCTTGAACTTTTAAAAATATAACCATTTTGTAGATACTCACTGAACCTGTTTTGAACCCAGGTTCCCTCCCTAACTTCGCAGTCAAGTTCAACACCACCTAACTAGACAAAGCTGAAATGTATTTTTTATTCCAGTAATCATCACACACCATTTTGACGATGAGTATTCTGATTTCAGATCCAGGGCCAAGTGCAGGTGTCACAATGTGTGTAGATGCTTCAGGCTCACTTCCAAGCAACACACACAACGTCATAGCTGGAGAGCCAGTGAACCCTGAGAGTAACGGTCTTCCTGTAAGGTTAGAAATTTGTATACTAACGGTTTATGGAATTCTAAGAGCAATAGCCATGACCTGGCAGGCGTCAGCCCTGCACGTCATCAGGCCCTTTATTTTTTGAACTGCTAAGTAAATTGGATTTCAAAACTTGTTTCTGTAAGTTTGAAAAATTTATAGGATAAAGTTAATTTATTGTACATCTTAAAAAAAAATTGACAGGCGATTACAATAAGCAGAAGTATATGACAGGTCAATTAAAAAATGCACAGTTGATGAGGTAAAATAAACTTCATCCTGTATACTCGAAATTTTTATATGTCTTCAAATAAACGTCTCGGAGTAAGTATGTGCAATGCCAGGCGGTTTAGAACAGCATAAGACCTTGCCAGGCGAGGAGACAGTTAAGTAAATTGAGTTTCAAAACTTGTTTCTGTAAGTTTGAAAATTTAATAGGATAAAGTTTATTTATTGTACATCTTAAAAATAAATTGACAGGCGATTACAATAAGCAGAAGTATATGACAGATCGAATAGAAAACGCACAGTTGATGAGGTAAAATAAACTTCATCCTGTATACTCGAAATTTTTATATGTCTTCAAATAAACGTCTCAGAGTAAGTATGTACAATGCCAGGCGGTTTTGAACAGCATAAGACCTTGCCAGGCGAGGGGACAGGTGCACCTCTCAATCGCACGCCCTTAGCAACTACTCTACTACTACTAGCGACTAACTAGCGATTACTCGCCTGTATTTTTTTTAAAGATGTAAGTACAATAAATAGTTAAGAAACACAATTTACTTAACTGTCCCCTCGCCTGGCAAGGTCTTATGCTCTTCAAAACCGCCTGGCATTGTACATACTTACTCTGAGACGTCTATTTGAAGACATATAAAAATTTCGAGTATACAGGATGAAGTTTATTTTACCTCATCAACTGTGCGTTTTCTATTCGATCTGTCATATACTTCTGCTTATTGTAATCGCCTGTCAATTTATTTTTAAGATGTACAATAAATAAACTTTATCCTATTAAATTTTCAAACTTACAGAAACAAGTTAAGAAACCCAATTTACTTAACTGTCCCCTCGCCTGGCAAGGTCTTATGCTGTTCAAAACCGCCTGGCATTGTACATACTTACTCTGAGACGTTTATTTGAAGATATATAAAAATTTCGAGTATACAGGATGAAGTTTATTTTACCTCATCAACTGTGCGTTTTCTATTCGATCTGTCATATACTTCTGCTTATTGTAATCGCCTGTCAATTTATTTTTAAGATGTACAATAAATAAACTTTATCCTATTAAATTTTCAAACTTACAGAAACAAGTTTTGAAACCCAATTCACTTAACTGTCTCCTCGCCTGGCAAGGTCTTATGCTGTTCTAAACCGCCTGGCATTGCACATACTTACTCCGAGACGTTTATTTGAAGACATATAAAAATTTCGAGTATACAGGATGAAGTTTATTTTACCTCATCAACTGTGCATTTTCTAATTGACCTGTCATATACTTCTGCTTATTGTAATCGCCTGTCAATTTTTTTTTAAGATGTACAATAAATTAACTATATCCTATAAATTTTTCAAACTTACAGAAACAAGTTTTGAAATCCAATTTACTTAACAGTTCAATAAATAAAGGGCCTGATGACGTGCAGGGCTGACGCCTGCCAGGTCATGGTTATTGCTCTTAGAATTCCATAAACCGTTAGTATACAAATTTCTAACCTTACAGGAAGACCGTTACTCTCAGGGTTCACTGGCTCTTGGACTATCAAGCAATCTTCCTATATCCATGTATAAAACCAGAAAAACGTAAAACAGAAATAATAAATAAAAATAATATGATATGATGTAAATAAAACACTGAATTTATAAATTGATCTGTTTTCTTTATCTATGTATTCCGCATGTGATTGGAATGGGAAGGAATCTAATAATTAAAGTGGCTAGAAATATCTAATATAATTATATTTACATATGAAAACTTATTTGACTGAAGTCATCGAATAGATTCCGTTCCAATCTGATTGGACACGTATTAGGTTAGGACATCCAGGCCCGTTTTTTAGTAGTATAGGCTATTTCAGATTGACCATGCAAAAAATACCGGAACTGGATACAATAACATCACCTGAAAACGTTTTTGGTGAGTAAATATATAAGGTCACCAAAATAAAACCTAGGTTGGTAGTTCAGGGACCAATACCACAAAACTTTACAAGCATACAAATCTACAAAATTGACAATTAAATAATGGAATAATTTTGGAATTTATACAATTTTGTAGAATTATACGCTTGTAAAGTTTTGTGGGATAGCCCACAGGTTATTTATTACTGAAAAAAATGTAATTATAGGTAAAGTATCATTAAAAAAAATAAAAAGTCATGTAATGTAAAGTAAAAAATATATTGAAATTACGAGATTTGAACCTTGGTCCTAATGAATGTGCGTCAGACGGTCATCCAACTAGCCGAATCCAAGTTCAATACACGTTCCGAAATCAGTTTCGTAAACGAATAAGGGTTTGAATGTGTGTGTGCATACTGCGCAGCCGCGGCAGCGTTTCGTATTTATTCAAATAAACTTATTTTGTAAATTAAACCTCACCTGAAATTTAGTTGGCCACATTAGAAACAGCAGTTTTTTATCGGCAAACATATTACTTATTAAAAATATTTCTATGATCATACATAAAATGTAAAAATACGTAGAATTCGCGCCACCTATGCACTATAACGCCATCTATTGGCGTTGTAGTGCCTAGCTGACCGTGACATAAAGCGTTTTTGTTGGTTTGATATAAAATTAAAAAGATCCTTCAGATCTTTCATCTTAAATAAATACTTAGCCAGCAACTGCTTACGTATTTTGCTTCGACAATCATATAACGTAGGTATATAATAATAATAATAATAATAAATTTTTATTTATTCAGACATATATGTATTATATATTTTAATTATACATATGTATATTGGATGTATGAGTTTATCTTAGTTGGTATATAACAGTTAAGTATTTGGAATCTTAAACAATCTAAGAAATAATAAATCAATAATAATAAACACTTCATACTAAACTAAATATAAAACTAATACTTAATTAAATATCAAAAAGATTTGGAATTACTCAAATACATTCACCAATGTACACGGTATGTTTGTCTATCTTTTGCTTCATATAATATAATCCGTGGGAATAGGTCGATTTGTGTAAGATGTCCCAAGATATTTATTTATTTATTTATTTATATAGACAACGCCTTTGCTCAAAGGTTAACTGGAAGGGATCCCTTGCAGGGACAAGTTCGCCTTTGTACCTGTCTAAATTTTAGTATAAATGTGTATTTATACCTGTGTTTTGTGTACAATAAATAATTTATATACATACAGCGGCTATTACACTTTGCTGCATGCAAATATTATCGGTAGCCTGGTAACCTCGTACTTTGATTCGGCGACCGCATGTGGCGAATGACCAACTGTAATTGCCGCTTTATTGTCATGAAGCCGTAAGATTTGATAATTTTTATTTCACTTACGTTTCAGAGCCAAGCGAGCTTAAAAAGGTAGTTAAAAATAAGTAAACAACTAGTTACAAACAAATTTTATTTTGATTAATGAATGCAGGCATCTGTAAATCACAGTGAAATTGGATCAATTCCCTGCATTAACAAGCGACGAGGCATAACTAGATTTGCCGGCAAAATAGCCGCAAGCTGTCATGTACTCGTGACATAGACGACGCCAGTCAGTATTTACATACCTATGACCGAGATACGTGTGGAAGTACTAAACCAATCAAACACTGCATCTGATTTGATTTACTTAAAGTAACATAGATAAAATAAAATACATTTTACCTACTAGTGTAGAAAAACAGTATTTAGGGCAAGAAAATTAGATTCAAGTCATTATTTTCGGAAATAGATGCTCCGAAAGTTAAAAAGAGAGTTTTAAATTTCTAAATGTTTTCTGTACTATTTAGACAAATTTAAAGATTAAGGTACTGAAATTATATAGAGGCCACTGTGCGGAAGACGTTTAAATTTAAAGGCTCCTCTGTATTTTTATTTATTTTATTGTATTAATAAGTCTGAAACATCTCTATTGCATTATTAAACAATTACTTTGTTTACAAATAAGTTATAAGTTGCTAAAACAGTGTTATAAAAATGGCTAAACAAGTTAAACAAGTGACACAGGCGGCGGCCGTTATGAGGTTGGTGGACGAAGTGGCGAATTTAAAAAATCAAATACAGGACATGAAAGACCAGTGGCCTATACCACAAAACTTTACAAGCGTACAATTCTACAAAATTGTATAAATTCCCATACAAAAAGTTGACAATTTTGTAGAATTGTACGCTTGTAAAGTTTTGTGTTATAGGGGCCAGATCATTTCCTGTAATAATTTTATTAGCGGACAAAATAAGCTACTTACGTATCAAAGTAGGTGTCTTCAAAAAATCTTAGGCACTCTCACTAACACCAATATAGATTTGCCCTTGATCGATATCCAAGAAGAGCTCAACCAGTCTGGTCCTGAAGGTTTCATATTTCTTCGCGACGAGTTGCCACTGGATACCCGAAGTGAAGAACTGATATCGTCACCGGCACCGCCTGTGCCTCAGGCTGTCTCTGTCGCCGTAACGCCCTCTGTTGCGAGCCCCATCCTGCCAATGTCGAGCTCTCCAGGTTCAAAGCCATCGGTGGAGCCTTGTGCCCAAAACCCAGATCCAGCACCCATAGATCCTGACCACAGCACTGAGACGCGCCGACCTCGCACTCGTCGTGGAGCTGGCTTGGGCCAAAGCACGGTGAGCACCACAAGGAGTGGTGAAGTTACTCGAACGGCCTCCGTTGTTTGCAGCCCAGGACCGTCATCAGCTCCGTTGCCGCCCGCCACCACTCTGGTGCCCTGCACCTCTGGCCTGCGTGCTGCGGGTCCTCGCGTAGTCAGCCTGCACGTGTACAACCTCAGCGAGGAAACCACAACGGAGGATGTCGTACGCCACGTCCAGGCCAACATGGGTATCGCGGCACCAGTTTGCCAGAAATTGGTGGTCACTCGAGGAAACTACACTTCGTTCCGCCTGGATGTGCCAGCTGACAAGGTGAAAACTGTCAAAACTACTGCAAATTGGCCCACAGGAGTTGGAGTACGTTATTTCAATGTCATACCACCAAAAAACTCCAATGCACAACAACGGACAAACACAATATCTTAATAACAACTGAATTCACTGTGATTCACCAAAACGTTCGATCAATTTGTGGTAAAACATCATTACTTGAACTATTATGTTTCGATGAAAACCCGGATGTACTTGGATTAACACCTTCGCGACGGCATCGGATCTCTTCGACCCGATGCGAGTATGGTTGATTGCGACGTTAACTAATTGCCGTAGCGAAAGTGTTAAGCGAAATTTGGTGTAGTAAACATGAATTGGAGTATGTTAGGTTATGTGGGTACACGCTCGCGAATGGCTACTGCCGCGCTCGCGCCGACGCGCACGGTGGGGTAGCTATTTTCTTACGCGATAATTTACAATTTAAACCTCGAAATGACCTACATGACCTATGCGTGCCGTATCACATAGAATTAACCGCAATTGAAATTCCACATTACCATTTGATTATTATTGTTTTGTATAGGACATGTAATGGCGACTTTGACATATATTTAGAACGTATTGAATTGTTATTAAATAAGCTAACTGACGAAAATAAAAGGTACCTAATTGTTGGCGATCAGAATGTGGATTACCTAGTTGACAACATTTCGAGGAGACGGGTTGATGACGTAATTAATTCGTTTGGTTGTGTAAATCTAGTTACTTTTCCCACTCGCGTTACTGCCGACTGTGCGTCATCCATTGACTGTGGTTTAGCAAACTACGCGCGCGAACATCTAACAGTATCGGCATTGGACACGGCTATAAGCGACCACAACGCGCAACAGTATGTGTTCACTATGGATACTAAGACTAGCACGAAAGTGAGTGAGACAATCGAACGCCGATTATTTAATAACCTATCTATTTATTCATTTTATACTGACATATCTTATTATAATTTTAATTTTATTTATGATAACACTATTGATATTAACTATAAATTCGATAAATTATTTAATATATTGACATATTATATAAATTTACATTTTCCCATTAAAACCTTAAAGATAAGACAGAAATCAGCTGTTCCGTGGGCGACAGACGAACTATTTGAACATATGCAAAGGCACCGAGACCTCCACGAAATATTACGTCAATATCCTAACAACCAGATTTTATCAGATTGCATCAAATATTATTCTACTCTTATAAAGTCAGAGACATTACGAGCCCGTCAAAAGTACGTGGAAACTAGGCTAGCGGAATGTAATAATCCCACTAAAGAGATATGGCGGATTGTTAATGAAGAGGTCGGCGTACAACCATGTACACAAACCATTCGGCTAAAAAAACATCAAGATGACACTTACATGTCTCATGGAGAGATACCTAATACATTTAATTCGCACTTTTTAAATATCGCTTCCAAATACATAATAAACAGTGACGAGTCATTATCCAGACAGTACGTTAGTAAGCATTTGGGTGCCTCGTCTGATATACCTCCATTCACTTTCCCTGTCGTCACGCGTGAGCTTCTGGACAAGACGATTATGTCTATGTTAAAAACCCGATCTACAGTTGACGTATATGACATATCTATTAACATTATATTAAGTATATGGGACATTTTATCAGATATTTTGGTAGTATTAGTAAATGACATGTTTTTAGTTGGTACTTACCCGAATGCCCTTAAAAATACAAGAGTATGCCCTGTATATAAGGGAAAAGGGGACAGGAGTGATGCAAACAATTACAGACCCATAACTATCGTACCCACAATCTCTAAACTAGTGGAGTCCATTATGTCGTCTTCCCTACTAGCCCACTTAGAATCGAATAAGCTGATTAGTGACCATCAATACGCGTACCGGCAAAAACGATCTACTACCATGGCAGCTCATAAAATGGTAGACTGTATTATGTCTGGTCTAGATGACAAGTACAAGATGGCTGGCATACTGTGCGATCTTTCAAAAGCATTTGATGTGATAGATCATAAATTGCTTCTGGGTATGTACGGCATCTCTAACCCCGCTCTGGATTTGATTGCATCATTCTTGTCTGACCGTAAACAGGTGGTTAAAATGTCTGTAGGTGGTAAAACAGTGACTTCGGATACTGGCAAAGTCAAATTGGGCATCCCTCAGGGTTCGGCGACTGGAAACACGTTGTTCTTGTTGTTTATTAACGACCTCCCTTCGGCAATCACCAGTGGTTTTTCAATTTTATTTGCGGATGACACAACAGTCGTCGTCAACGCCAAAACACATACGCAACTTGCTGATAGGATCAATGAGGCCTGTTACCAACTGCAAGCATGGTTCTCTTCTAACGGATTGCTTCTAAACGTCGCCAAATCAAATGTAATGATTTTTTCAGGACGTACGATTGAGGTGCCACTCTGTATTGCTGAAGGGCCTATGCCAATATGTAATGCCACGAAATTCCTGGGTTTTACACTTGACTCAAATTTGCATTGGAAGTGCCATGTGGACGGGCTATGTAATAGGTTGAGTGGTGCTATTTTCGCCCTAAAAAAACTACAACCTTTGATATCAAGCAAGTCGTTGAAAGCCGTATATTTCTCGCATTTTCACTCCTTGATGTCATATGGTACGGTGATTTGGGGCAACTCCACGAGTGCAGATCGCGTGTTAATACTCCAGAAACGTGCGATACGAATACTGGCGGGAGTTAAGCCTCGGCACTCTTGCAGGGAACTATTTGTTAACTATCGCATCATGACGCACTACTCACTGTACATGTTCGAAGTAATTATGTTTGTGAGAAAGAACTTATCACTTTTTAAACGTGTTGAAGTTTCGGGTAAATTGATACGATCCACTGGTAGACTCCGAACAGTGCCGCGACGCATGGCACTTTCATGCAAAAACCCGCGCGTGATTGGTCCCACATACTATGAGCGTCTACCCTCTGAATTGCGTACAGAAACATCTGACGAAACATTTGAGCGTCAACTGAGATACCTTTTATTGAAAAATCCACTGTATTCTGTTCACGAGTATATGTGTTTGACATTTGACAAAGTAAATTAAATTGTTTAAATTATTATTATTATCCATTATTGTTTTGTATCTTTCAGCCAAAGACAGGATAAAGAAGTCGAAAGACGGATCCAAAACGCTTGGAAGAGCTATTGGTCTCTCAAAGACCTAATGAAGGGAGACTTGCCTATATCCCTCAAACGGAAACTCGTCGACATGTGTATACTGCCAGTTCTGACTTACGGAGCCCAAACCTGGTCACTTACCGAGTTACAAAAGGTCAAGCTGAAGGTCTGCCAAAGAGCCATGGAGCGCAGCATGCTTGGAGTGAAACGGATTGACCGGATCCGTAACACTACCTTGCGTTCCAAAACTCGCATTGTCGACGTAGGAGTAAAAACCGCCAGGCTGAAATGGGACTGGGCTGGTCACGTTCGCCGAATGCATCCACAGAGGTGGGCAAAAGTAGCTACGGAGTGGATACCGCAGCGGAAACGGCGAATTGGTCGGCCCAAGAAGAGATGGCGGGATGATCTGGATGCATTTTCCAACAACTGGCCAGAAATAGCCCTAAATCGGGAAGTTTGGAAATGTAAGGGGGAGGCCTTTGCCCAGCAGTGGGACACAATAGAGGCTACTTAAAAAAAAAAAAAAAAAAATTGTTTTGTAACTAGTTTATATTTAGCACATGACGATCACTAAGAGATACTAGCATTTTAGTTAATTTTATTATTATTATTTATAATTATGTTTTGACATGCATTGAATATTGTTGACATAGGATTAATTGGCACGTTTTAAATTGTATCTCGTTGTTTTCTATTTTTTATTAGTTCATGTTATTTTTAATTTAATTACCTATCCTGACGATCATAATATAAATTCATGTAGATTAGTTTAAGACAATTTATAGTGTAATTTTATATTATGAGAATAAATATCTAAATCTAAATCTAAATCTATGTTCCAATACAAAATCTAACCCTAATAATTTGATACTTAGGTACTTGGCTCTACAAAATTAAGTTCAACTCCCAGTAATGTGTCACACATATATACATTAACATATTAAAATGAATTCTAGCCTGCTACGCATTAAGTCCCGGAAATAACCAAATTTGTCCTGTTCCAATTTGAGCATTTTCCTTATAATTATATGCAAACAACGCATACCTCGTAATTGGAGCCTTTGTTAAACACTTTTTTCCTATATCATGGTGAAACCTAAAATTGCTAAATAAAGATCGCTTTAGGCTTGAAAATCAAAATAGCTAACTTTCCAGAGTATTATTCTACATGCCTTTATTCGTGCTTTAGCGGTTCGGAGCGGGATGTTTCACTTACAAACGATAGGTGTCAGGACGGATTTTAAACCCTCATCATTGCACAGTTCTGTTGAACGTGTTTAGAAAGGGTGTATTGAAGCAACCAATCGATCGGTCGTGTCGCGGGACAATCGTTGCAAAATCCAAGTTTTCATAACAGCCATTCACTATATTTAATTAATTCGAATAAACATAAATTGGGCATATATCGATGAGACCAAGCCTAAAAAAAACATTAAACTAGTAAAACCAAATTAAGGTCTTAGGGCTAGTTAGTAAATATGACGTAAGCATACAGACTTCACAAAAATTTTGGAACTAATCTGCAGGGTATATTACCAGTAAAACTGTCTGTGATATGTGCTGTTGCTACATAAATAGCAGCCAAGTCTTGGTTGATAATACAAAGAGATTCAAAAGATAACCGTGGGTGCTGATAAAGGTACAATATGATGAACAACCTTTAAACAAAAGGTCAAAGCAAAATGTTATTCAGAAACATAATATTTGTTAACATTGTAACTATTAGAAGAATATGAGCGGAAAAATAATGATCTCCGAAAGTTTGTTTAGTTTTCATTCCGCATTAAGTAAATATGTTCTTGCAAACTGCTAGTCCAAAGTAAAAGGCAATACATGTAGTACATTTTAACGAGAGCTGGGATGTTACGCTATATACCTAAATACAGCCATCAAGAAGAAAGGAGTTCTGTTTACATTTTATACCTTTTTATTTGTTCAAAATGGCGTAAAGAAAAAACTAGCTGTTTTTGATGTTTAACTTTTGTGTGAAAATTGAATTGCATTTCATAGGTTTTCAAATCTGAACCCGTTTTCAGGTAAAATTTTATGGCCGAGAGATATAAAACCTAGCAGATTGTATAATATCTATCAAGATATGTTTAATCACCATGTATACAGATTCTTATCAGTTACAACTCCTACAACGTAATATAAACATACCTAAAAATACATATCCAGTACGAGAGATCAAAATGGCCGCCCCTCTAGAATCGGCACATACCGATATCAATATTTCGAATAAAACTGGAAACCAAATGTCAGCTTCCAAGAAGTTTTTTCGTCACAAATCCTTCTAACTACATTTTATCACGCCGGAAACCCAACCCAATAGCTGTACGAAGTAAAAATAGTAATAAGTTTATGATTTTTCATCAAAATATATGTGGATTATTAAGTAAATTGGATATTTTAGAAATAACTCTTACTGAATTCCAAAATAAATATCAAAATATTGATGTTCTATGTTTTAGTGAAACGTTTGTAAAAAAAAAACTCAGAACAAAATATTAAATTAAATAATTTTAAATTAGTAGCTTCATATTGTAGAGAAAAATGTAGGGGAGGTACAGCAATACTGGTCAGAAAGGCCTTGGAAGTAAAATCAGTAGAGATTGCACCAAAGTTGGCGTCTAACTTTTATTTTGAATGTTGTGGTATTGAAATTACAAGCATACATTTAATAATTATTACAATTTATAGAATACCACAAAATACTCAATCACATCACGGTTTCTTTCTTTACAAGCTTGAGCAATTGCTGCAAGACTTGTATCTTAAGTATAAAACGAAAAAGATAGTTATTTGTGGTGATTGGAATATTCATACACTTAAAAATAATATAGTTACGAAAGACTTATCCAGTTTGCTAAGAAGTTACAATTTTGAGATGCATATTAATACACCAACGAGGATTAACACTTGCATAGACCAAATTGCTAGCAATATGCGTAGGGTCATATCTAATACACATAATCTTGAATTATCGGATCATGACCAAGCACAAACAATTACCCTAGATATTAATAAGGTCAAAGCGTGTACTACCTGGTTCGAGTTCAAAAGGGACTATTGCTCTGATAATAAACGAAAATTTCAAGATTGCATAAAGGCTCTTTCTTTCAGTGATATTTTGAGCTCAAGTGACGCTAAGGAAGCGTTTGACTCTTTTTATGACTTATTAAAGCTCTTCTATGACTTATGTTTTCCCATAATTCGAGTCAAAGCTAACACTAGTAAAAAAAGAATTAAATGGCTATCTAAAGGTATACGGAAGTCATGTCAGATAAAACGTAATATACTTTTCCAAAAAAGAATGAACGGGTCTCATACTAATATTAATCAAATATCTCTTAAAACGTATAGTAAACTTCTAAAAAAGTGTATAAATAAGTCACAGCAAATGAGTAATAATAAATATATATCTGGGAATAAAAATAAATGTAAAGCAACTTGGAATGTAATATCATCCCAAGTATCTAATTTGGACCTTACAAGTAACATAGACTACTTAAAAGTTAATGATAATATATTAAATAACCCTCAAGATATATGTGAAATACTCAATAACCATTTCATCGAATTAAACAATATTAATAAAATATCAAATAGTAATAATTCAAAAATTCATGTAGATAATAGTCCCCATACCATATTTTTAATGCCAACTGATAGTAAAGAGATTTATAAACTTATTATGTCACTAGGAAATACTAAAACAGCTGGTATAGATGATATTTCAACTGAACTTGTAAAACTAACGGGATTATTTCTAAGCATACCGCTTGCTCATGTAATAAATCTATCTTTTAATCAAGGGTATTTTCCGGAACAGCTTAAAATTTCCATTATAAAACCGCTGTTTAAAAAAGGTGAGCGCGACGATATAAATAATTATAGACCAATCACAATTGTGCCCATACTGTCCAAAATAATAGAAAAAGCTTTTTATGTCAGACTGAATAATTTCCTTTCAAAACATAACATTTTACACCCTGATCAATACGGATTTCGTAAAGGACTAAACACTGAGCTAGCCTGTTTTGAATTCATAAAATACGTGGCCGAAAGTATTAATAATAAGCTACCCGTTATGTCAATATTCCTTGACATGACTAAAGCTTTTGATCTAGTAAATCACTCAAAGCTTCTTATGAAATTGGATGCTTATGGTATCAGAGGTAAGGCAAATGATTGGCTTAAATCTTATTTATCTAATAGGCAACAATGCACTGAAATCCAAAAATACGTTGAAATTGACAACCAAATACTCTAGACCGAATAGTCTAGACCGTACTAACTTAGTGGCCTCATCCAAAAAGAGTAGAGCTTTCCCCATATCTATTTGCCTACATACAGATTTATTCAAGTCTATATAATAATCATTAATTTCATCCGCCAGTTGTTTTGGACCGCAATTCGACCCAGTATTTGCCATTAATAAAGCGTCTATTGGATTTGGTTTACCTTGGTTTTTGCATGTTTCAATGTTTATAACACGCCATAACATCTTGCTAACATTTCCAGCTTTTTGTACTTGACCGTTAATAAAAGAAGAACGTTTTTCCTGTTTGAACTTATCTATAAATGTTTTGTATCTATTAACAAAATCCGATGGATCCTGATTAGTCGGGAACCGTTCCAGAAGATTACTAATATCATCATAAAATTGCATTCCAATCATTATGTCACCATCAACCCATTTGATCTTTTTGATCTTTCTGATTTGATGTACGTAATGTCAAAATTTCATTGCAAGCTTGAGAACAAAAATTTATATATTTTTTTCATGTACTAAATTACTTTTCTTAGGTTTGTGTTTAAAATCAGTAAAAGCAATATGAAATTTCTTACTTTAAAATTAAACTTTTTTCTTACAAATTTTCAACCCCGTTTTTACCCCATTAGGAGTGATTTTTTTCAAAATCCCTTCTTTTCCCTTACCTTCGTTAAGCGCTTAACGTACTGTGAAATATTCAGGATCCTACGTTCAGTAGTTTCGGCTCTGCGTTAATGAGGCAGTCAGTCAGGACTATTTCTTTTAGATATACAATAGATTTCCAAGGGTATAAATCCCTAGTAGTAGGACTAGGAGCAATATACGGGAGGCTAAACAATAACAGCAGTGAGGTATTATATCTGGCAGGAACGCCCACGTCTCACGTACCTTCAGTTACTGAATAGGCTCTATGACTTGAGCACTGTGTAATGTTTTATTATTTACTACGGCGTGTATATTTTAGTGACGATTACTGTCGGACCTAGGGAGCCTGTTTACACAAATTTCATACAGGTCACCTCTGCGTACAATAGTTTCTGGAGTACCTCAGGGGAGTAATTTAGGCCCTCTACTCTTTTTGACTTTCATCAATGACCTCCCCAAAGCCACAAATCCAAAATCTATTCTCTTTGCCGATGATACAACGATCATAGTAAAATGCCAAGATAAGGATACATATAAAACTGATATAAATAGAGCCTTAACAGACATGAATAACTGGATAGTTAATAACGACCTTCTTATTAACCTAAGTAAAACGCATTATCTACAATTTCATTCATATGGAGCAAATCCTCCGCAACTCAATATTAACATTAACAATATTTCAATATGTAAATCGGATAACATTAAATTCTTAGGGATAATTCTTGATACGAATCTAAATTGGAAGAACCAAATTAACTCTGTTTGCTCAAAACTTGACCGTTTCATTTTTGCACTAAGAAAATTACGTAATTCTGTTTCTCAGGAAGCTGCTCTCACAGCTTACCACGGACATGTTTCTTCTATTCTCAACTACGGCCTTATTTTATGGGGTGATTCCGTTGATGTGGAAAGGATATTTAAACTTCAAAAAAAATGTGTGCGTGCGATATGTAATGCGTGTATAGATACTAGTTGCAAGCCGTTGTTCAAACAGCTTAACATCCTACCCCTAGCTTGTATGTATATACAGAAAATTTGTATTTTTTCAAAGCGATACCCAAAATACTTCTCAAAGCGATCTGATATTTGTACAGTAAATCCAAGAGAGCAATACAAATATATGTTACATCAGCCACGTTGTATGACAGATATTTACAAAAAAAATGCATACAACATGCCTATTAAAATTTATAATAAGTTACCTGTTGAAATACAAGCCCTTGAAGGGAATGTATTTAAGAGAACTTTACATAAATGGTTATCTGAGAGGTGCTTTTACACCGTTCAAGATTTTATGGCTCATGACTCATGACTTATAAATTAGTACATTGTACCGTAGGTTTCATCGTGTTATAAAAAATCTGTATAAAAAATAACTTTATTTACATACTATTTGTCTAACTTTTTTGTATTTTTCATTTCACTTACTTACACATCCTGTTTTTATGTTAGGTATAAGTAAAATTTCTTATGCTGTTCTGGAGAATGGGCATTTTTATATGGGCCGTGTCCCATGAGTGTATACAGTTGAGACCTACCTCATTTTAAAGCGCTTAATAAGGACATTATTTTATTGTATGCACCAACATCCAATTCCGTGCAGGGTACATGCTATTAAAAAAAAACGTTCGATTACTTTAATATTTATTTTACAAGATGTATATCACGTAACCAGGTGCAAAATGGTTCATTAGAAAGAATATGGGAAATACTTCATTTCTATGTTTCAAAAACAGTACCGGAGTATGTAAAAGTGGTAAAATCACTCGATAAAATATGTGCTTTCATTAAATAATCACTTGTTGTATAGTAAAACTAGAGTGTATTCTCAAGTCATAAGTATTAACTTAAAGACACTCTTATTATGTATTTTTTGTATCATACAACGACGACCTAACGAATACGGGGACGGACATAAAAACAGTTTTGTAAGTTTATTATTGTTTTGACAAACTTTTGCTTCCGCTACTCGGCGACAGATTGCGCTACCACAATATCACTTGAAGAAATTAAACACTGTGAAAGATGACAAGGCGACGATGTGGACCCATCATTTGGAAAAACAAGGGTGACAAACAAGCCTTAAAGAAAAAAATAAACTTGACAATGGACATATGACTCGAATCAATATAATTTTCAATCAAAATAATATCTAAAGAAATTATAATAATGCGTATTAAGGATATTAATTTATCTACGGAATAAATACATATTTATGACCTATTTCTTAATAAGACAAGAATGATTTACACGCTAGCGGTGAGTATTTTTATACATATCTCAGTAAGTTTATTTATTTTAGTATACCTGATTCCATACAGAACTTAGTACATCATCAGCCTATCATATTCCACTGCTGGACGTAGGCCTCTCCTATTAACTATGCGCAAGGACGCATTTAGGAGGTAAATGCCCATAATCGCCACGCTGGGTAAGCGGATTGGCGATCGCAGTAATATGTCCACTATGATGACGCTGCTGCCCATCATCAATCGTTTATCAAATAATGGTCAGTGACACTTCAATCCCTTAGTCGACTCTTACGACACCCGCAGGAGGAGTTGGGGTGGTGACAAGTGTATTCTTATTGCCGTCACCACACGGCTACAGAACTTAGTGTATAAAATAAATTGTCGTCTTCGTATTGTAACCATGAAGACATTTCCAACATTTTAAATATAACACAGCCGAATAAAATCGAGCTCGCCATACTACATAACTACTCGTATATGAAGTGATACACGTGAAATCTTCCCGAAGACTGGGACTTCGTGCCCACTGCGACAAGGGTAACTCTAGGTAACTAACTAATCGTTTGCACGATCATTTATGCTATGAAATAGGATTTATATTAGAGTAAGTAGGTACAAATTCTAGAATTTTGATTAAATGGTAATTAGAAATATCAAAAGAGTTAAAATGTAGGTCGTTTGTAGGGACTTCTGCGTTTTACACATGTGTGTGTATGTATGTGTGTTTTACTTTCTTATATAACACGGTGGAAAATAAGCGTAGAAGGCTTCTGACGGACGGCAACTGCTGTAGCCACAAGTATCACAGGCGTATCGACAAGTACAGGGAACAGGGACAGTTTATTCGGCAAGTCCTCCATCGCCGACGCAGTGCATCCTCGTCATAGAGCTCTTTAACGATCAGCTAGACTACTATGAGTCTACTTCTATTTGGCTGACGTATTCAAGGATTAGGTATAATGTAGGTGTTTTATTTAATATACTTATTAGAATGTAAGGCAGTCAAAAGTAACTTATATTATAATTATTATGGCATGGTTTTAGTAGAGCCACAGAATATATAAAGTACAGAAGCTTCACTGCTTTGATGTTCACAAATGCCGGCTTTTTATGTACCTACACAATTATTATTACCAAACAAAACGGCGCGCGAGGCGACGCGAGCAGCTGAAATGGGCCGTATTGAGTGACGGAAAGGTCGCTTATAAGCCGCACGCCGTCGAAAACAGGGTTGTCAATTATTGAAAACTAATAAAATAACCATACCTGGGATAACTCGGGGCATTTATACGAAAGTGATGTAGCAAAATATTTTATCGACTAAAAATATATCGATGTTACTGTGAATGACAACCTCAAAGTGTTATTCGGCATAAATAAATATTAGGTACTTACTCTTCAATTAAAATAAAAAATAAATTTAAATGGGTAGTTACGCGTTTATTTTAAAATAGTTTTCAAAATATGCAATTAATATTTAAATTGACATTTTGATTAAAATTACATCTGCATACTTTTACTATCTGAAGAGGCCCAATATCAGATATGACATCGAACCTCTATACTGTAATCGAGAATGTTCAATAAGTACATCTTTTATTATAATTATATCGACATCTTTTTAATCGATATCAAATCCCTATAACTTGCCCCCAGTTATCCCAGGTATGAAAATAACGAACGGCGCTATGAGGCGTCTGACAAATACATTACTGCAATGATATCTACGGCGTTAATAGCATTCGTCTTGATTCTTGATTCAACAATTTAGTTCATGCGTGATTATAGAATTTACCTACGCATTTCATACACGATTCAAAAATATTTGTGTCAACTCGGTCGGCGCCTTCTTTGTGCTTCGGCCGCGCGTGCCCGGGCGGCATTGTTTGAGGTGTGAGTGAGATAGCAACACGACTTCGCTAACTTTAGGTGAATATCCATCCGAATAATCCTGATAATAACACGAACATTCTAAAAATATCTGTAGACAGTATGTGAGGTGTGCAGAAATGAATATATCTGCTTAATGCATTTAAAAATAAAGAATTACGTTAGGTACCTACGTATTCATTACAAAAGCAGCATAAATAATAATGGTTTAATCACAATCGTAAGGCAGACGTAACACGGCATTTTCTCTTATATGTACTAGTGTAGGTACCTATTTGATATTATGGGAATAAAGTCAGACAACCAAATAATATGTTAGGACAAAAGGCGCGAAATTCAATAAAAGTATGAGAGAACGAAGTTTTTTACTTTATTTAAATGTGCCGCTTTTTTACTGACTAATTTGTCCGAAAATAAACCGTTTTGTCTGTAATTGACTTGAGTTTCTGAGAATTTAATTTACTACGAATGTAAGTAATAAGTGTATTATTATGTTCCTTACTTTTTAGTATCTCTCTGACGCATCGGCTGTGCGAAAAACGCGTCATGATAATTAACATTATTATTATTGCAACATGCTGCTATGCAGTATATTTTCGGCATTTTCATTTAAGATGTATAAAATAATCCTAATATTTGCAAGCGATATATTTCGCGATACGTGACGAGCCAGCGTGTTGTAAATTTAAACGTGCGTTCCGAGACAGCGCGCGCCAACCATTGAATAGACCACGGAGACGGGGCGCTCTGCATGTACTTGTAGCCGCGCGACGGAATCGCGGAGTGACACCCCCTTGGTAGAGCAACAAAAATATGTTGTTGTTTTGTGAGGCTATTCTATTAATATTCGAATACTGTTTAAATGAGTAGGGTTTATTTAGGCTCACTAAGTATATTGCCATATTTATCCATTGCTCACTGCCATTTTTATCAATGAATGAATATGAGTATGAATATAGATAGGTAAGATATTTGAATTGATCTTCTCTTCGTCTCCACCTATGTTTAGACGATGCGAATAGATAGTCTGGGTTTTAGGATTCGTCTGTTTGTCTATCCGGCTGTGAGTAAAATCTGTAAGCAGATAAATAACTGGTGGTAATACTGGTTGACTAGTAGAGAATGCCTCATGGCATTAAGTCCGCCTGTTGTACTTTAAGTTTTACTTTTGTGCAATAGTTTAAATAATAGAAATATTCTCGGATATGACAAAATGATGCTATAAGGGTATTTTGAATAATAACAACATTCATAACAATTTTAACATTTTTTTCAATAGATTTAAATTATAGTTGGTAGGGACCTATGTCTTCTACATGAATTTTTTTACACAGTACGGTGGCAAATAAGTATACGAGCCTACTAACTGATCGTAAGCACCTGCTGTAGCCAGAAATTGACAGAAGATTCCGCAAGTCCCTCATCGCCGCCGCTGTGCATCCTCATGGAGTTTCACTACTACTTTAATCACCAGGTAGACAACACTATCAGCATAGAATAATTAATAGTACTACATACGGGAAGGACACGCCCATCCTCGTACCGATTCTATTTACTGCACTGCACTCTCCGCCCGATGACTTCTGCGATAGACGGCTGTAGGACATAAGACGGTTGGTTGGCATGTATTGTGAAAAATAGTTGTGTAAAAAAATAACATTATGTACTACATATAAGTTACTTTTTGAAACACATAAGCTAGTTACATATAAGTTAGTTAAATACATGATGGATATATTTTTTAAAGTGCAGTGTGAAAATTACAGAATATCCATTGTGGTTTCATAAGAATCATCATTATTATCGAAGCAAATGTCACAACAAACCGCCGGAGCTTACTTGAACTTGCATTTTAACATGAAAATGCTTATTACAATATGTAGGTACCTAACTAATATTATGTAGGCACGTGCATGTTTTCAAACTAAGTAACAATACTGGAAAATTGCGTTACATATCACTTTTTATGTTGCTTGGATGTGAGAAAAACAATAGTTTCCTAGGGTTGCGGCGTTCTGTTCTGTTCGACTTGGAGAAGTGAAGATGAGTCTAAATACGACTTAAGTAAATACTCGGAAATTAGTAAATGTATGTTACAGGTTGAAGTATTTTCCTTTGTAACTAAGGTAGATTAGTTATACTGCCATATCTGAGGCAGCCCCGTTGTGTGACTGTGTGCGCGTGTACAGACATACCCGTAAGTAACGCATGGGCACGGACAAAATGTCAGATTGAGTTGTTGTATGCCGTGTCCACCCTGTGCTATGTATGAGACAGGATTGGAGGTGTTGGAGGGGGGGGGGGGGCATGAGGGTTAATATATATACATGCATGCAGGTATGCTAAATATTTAGGTGCATTCTTATAAATGCCTTAACCTTTCAATACCTATACCTATAGATAGATAGGTTTATACTCGGTACCATGCCCCATAATAACTATGTGTATGGAATATGACCGTCAGCTATTATAAAGGTGCTATCATCATCGTCATCATCATCATCAGCCTATGTTAGTCCACTGCTGGACGTAGGCCTCTCCTATTAACTATGCGTGTAACGTAACTAGACGCATTAGGAGGTAAATGCCCATAATCGCCACGCTGGGCAAGCCGATTGGCGATCGCAGTAACGTTACCACTGTTATTATGCTGCTGCCCATAATCAATCTTCTATCAAAGAACGATAAGTGACACTCAATCCCTTAGTCGACTTTTTCGACACCCGCGGGAAGAGTTGGGGTGGTGGCAAATGTATTCTTACTGCCGTCACCACACTACAATTGTATTTATGTTTCAATTATAACAATAGTAAACGGCATTTACTATTCAAAATGTCAATCTATGTGTACAATTTTATTATACAATTCATATCATGTATGCACAGTATAAATCGACCTAGTCTTAAGATACTAAGATATTTACGTTTTACATGCACATCGATCGAAGAGCACATACTTACAATCAATCAACAATGGTGAACTACATTCGACGCAAGAGAAGAGGAAAACGATTAAAATAACAGTGGGATACTTGGCCAAAAACAGTCATTTGATCATGATGGTCCTCCAGGAAAGGTGGTATACATCCTTAGTAAAAAAATTGGTAAATGCTGTCTGTGTTTAGATTAGCTTTGAACATAAGGTTCTATTAAATAATACGTGATGTAAACAAAATAATTTCTATACATTGCTTAAAAATGTCTTAGGGCATTCTTACGCCCATCCATCTACTTAGTTTCGCCATAAGTTCAATTAAGGTTGTATTGTGTATGCTAATTGAGCGACGATATACATACATCATCAGCCTATGATAGTCCACTGCTGGATGTAGGCCTCTCCTATTAACTATACGTATATACGCATTAGGAGGTAAATGCCCATAATCGGCACGCTGGGCAAGCGGATTGCCGATCGCATTAATGTGTCCACTATGATGACGCTGCTGCCCATCATCAATATGTTATCAAATAATTGTCTGTGACACTTTAATTCCTTGGTCGACTCTTACGACACCCACAGGAGGAGTTGTTGGGGAGGTGACATATGTATTCTTGCTGCCGTCACCACACGACCACGTGTATTAGGTAGATACATATTAGATGCTTAAATACCTAGAAAATAACCATGACTGAAGAACCAATATTTTTGTGATAAATACCTATTTACCTTCAATTAATTTTAATTATTCTTGCAGGGAAGTCCATCTATGCCGCGGTCGGTGTTTTATGTTGTCATGATGCATGATGTCAAAGCGAATCTTCTGATAGCAAATTAGGTATTAATTCGTTATTGTCATTAATCAAGCTTTTGGCAAGTAGGTCACATTTTAAGGCCAGAGGAACCAAGCATTCAATTTTTAGACTTAAAATATAGTCTTAAAACGAAGTGATTACGATACCGGTGTATTTATATGACTGGGAGAAGATGTTCAAGAGTGGCTATAGCTACAAGGTAATTAAGCTACAGGTATATTTTTTATGGGAGTATGATAAAATGAAAATAAAAACACTGCCTTCATTATTGTATAGTGTGCTACTGAATCAAAAAAGGTGGGAAGTTGTCGGTTCTTGTGGATCGTTCCCCGATTTTCTGAAGGCGAAGAAACTGATATGAATATATATAATAATAGTTAGATGACAATCAAATCACGTTCAAACAGTAGCATCTTGAAAAAATTGGACGAACTTTTGAAGTTTCTTAAGCCAGTCCATGGCGACTTTTTATTTATTTAAATAACATTTCTATCAGAAACCACCACTCAGTTGAGTGGGACTGATGATGAAGACCATGAATGACTCTCAGAACTGTACTTTTTCGCACACATAATTCGTCTGTGCCTATAAGATATGTGGATTAGATAATTACAACAATTTTACACAAATCGACTTAGGTTTAACCCAATGTAAGTCTTATGTTGTGCGAATACGGGACGATATTGTGTGCGTGTGGATAGACAATTATAATATATATGATAGATAGGTAGATACATGTAGATACTTGTCTTAAGTAAGTAGAAAACAACCACAACCAAGGAACAAATATTCACCCTCGCCGGGATTCGAACCTAGAATCTCCAGCTTCATAGGCATAGTCACTGCCAGCTGGGCTACGTACGGAGGCTGTACAAGTTGAGTTTCCAGTGTCAATAGCAGACTATTAAACAGTATAGGAAGTTGCTTGCAGGTGCATGAGCTGACGATATTTAAGTAGTAAGGTGCGTCTATATAAGACGACCCTACAATCCCTCCCGACGAAGGCGGGTTCCTTGAGAAATCTTTAAATCTTAGGCATACTTTAAGGTAGGTAAACATTGCAGTATGATGAAGCAGAATAACAAAGACCGAAATGAAATTTCTATTTAAACGGATTTTTCTAATGGGTTAAGTTTCTCAAGTATTAGTCATTGTGTAACATAACCAGAACTCTACGAGCATGCAATGGGGGGTGCACCGAAGTCTCTGTCCCTTTTGCCCTCGACATTATAGGGTCGGCAACACGTATACATATATGTATGACATCTCTGAAGATGCCGGTGTTCATAAGGTGCAGTATAGCTGTTCACTATCAGGTTACTTGGAACTGATGATAAAGACAACGGAACAATAACAAAGTATGTTTAATTTATATTACCTTATTTCATTTCAGCTGATTCTTGTAGCCTTTTACGGAATGGTTGTGGTTTGGAACAGACATTATTCATATTATAACTACGTACGTACTACTATTCATATTTCAGAAAATTACAGAAGATGCTGAGGTTGATAACTTACGAATACAGTTTAGTGATTCTACGCCTTCGTATTTGGTTTATGCCTTAGAATTAGCTGAGTAGCATTCAGCTTCATGGCGTCATATTAACCTTTTGAATGCCTTACATCATATATGAGAAATGATTTATACCTACTATATGCCAAAAGCTTGAATCCAAGTATTTGCTTAGCCTTACGTAAAAGTATGAAAATCGCTTTGACAGCTACTGAAATCATGACAGCTAAAGGTGTTATTGGCGTTGCAGGCACGACACCCAGTAACATGTAGGTATTAGAATACAGGGTGATCAATCCAAATGGGTCAGTATGGCGGTTTTGAACACCATAATAACAGATAGCGAATTCTTGTCTTAGGAACTATGAGATCGATTTTAGTAATAAGAAAAACTACATTCATATACTTACAAAAATACGTGTAGGTACTGGACCCAGGAGTCGAACCTGCACTTTTGGAAAATAAAATCGGAATTTTAATTTGAATCTTGGTTGCGTAGCTCTATAATAGTAAATATTACTGAGGGCCATGCTATCTAAAACAAATACAATACGTTGTTTTTCAACAATGAAGTTTTATTCTTCAATACTTCAGTGCCACCGCCATCGCCAGCCCTTTGACTTTGTATGGGGAAGTTACAAACTATGAGAAATATCGAATTCTGTTCTTAGGAACTGTGCCATTATTATTAAATCAAAAAACTTAACCATGTTTCCTAAGAACAGATTTCGATATTTCTCATAGTTTGTAACTTCTCCATACAAAGTCAAAGGGCCGGCGGGGTGACGGCACTGAAGTATTGAAAAATAAAGCTTCATTGTTTAAAAACAATGCATTTCATTAGTTTTAGATATCATGTTTGTTACTAACATTTACTATTTAAGAGCTAAGCAACCGATATCAAAACGAAAACAGCGAAATTTTTCAAAAAGGGCAGGTTCGATTTTTGGATCGAGTACACGTATTTTTGTAAGTGTATGAATGCGGTTTTTCTTTTTACTAAAATCGATCTCATGGTTTAGACAAGATTTCGTTATCTGTTATGGTTTCCAAAACGTCCGTAGGTACTGGATTTGGATTGATCACTTAGCTTTTACTATATAGGGCAGTAGAAGTCACTACGTACGTCAAGTGCTAATTGGGCCACCTTATCGATGAAATCGTGCAGTAAGTCGGCTCTATCTCCAGTAGAATCAAAGTAAGCAAGTAAGTATTACATTATTATTTATTCCATGTAAATATTAGGTATCAAATCTGCCACAAGGGACCCTTGAAGTTTCCATCGGTCTGTCTGTATTATTGTTTGTCTGTCATGTCATGGCCACATAAACCGTGACTTAGTAATGCGACAATGGGCGAGGAATACGTGTATTCATTATCATCATCATCATCAGACTATATCAGTCCACCGCTGGATAAAGGAATTTCCACACAGTAGGCGGTACATACCAAAAATCACCACGCTGGGTAATCGGCGATCGGATTAGTGTGTTCAAGGTGAATACATATTTCTAATTTACAAATACGTTACCTTGTTACGCAATGTATGTGTACCTATGTCTGTAAGTAGAGCTATAGGATTTGATGAAACAATCACGCTAACAATGTACATATCTATGGCATGCACGAGTATAGGAACATTCAGTAGGATATATGAAATACAATACTAGGACTCTCTTACACGCCACGTGAAGAGCTAATAACTTCGCAGGTAAGAGGAGTGGTGGAGGAAATACATATGTAAGAAATTAAAGTAGAGCAAGAGAATATGGAAGATTTCTAGATAAGTCGTTCTTTCCCAAAAACTGTATAACCGCGCTAGTAAGGCCCGCTTTAGCATTTTTACTAACTCCGATACCAATTGAACCAGATGTCTGCACTTCCATAGTTACTCGAATGATTACTGCGAAACCTTCCCAGAAGGCTGGCTAAAGGTACGTTTTGGTCTACTGAAGGAACTCAAAGTCGTCCGTGCAATTAGATTAGTAGGTATTTTGGTTACTAGTTCGGTGTCAACTCCAAATATCTTACAAATCTATTGAGATAAACATGTGATCCGCAGCAGAACTAAAGTAACCGAAATAGCTCTCCGAATTGCTAAACTGAAGTGGCAGTGGACGGGCACATTGCGCGTAAAACCGATGGCCGTTGGGGCGGGAAGGTTCTTGAATGGCGGCCACGTACCGGAAGGTGTAGCGTGGGTAGGCCCCCCACAAGGTGGACCGATGACCTGGTGAAGGTCGCAGGAGTCCGTTGGATGCGGGTGGCGCAGGACCGGTCATTGTGGCAATCTTTGGGGGAGGCCTACGTTCAGCAGTGGACGTCTTTCGGCTGATATGATGAAACATGTGATTTCCTAATCGGGTAAGTAATACAAGATTTAACCTGTTGGACGCTAATGATTAATTCGTCAGCAAAGCAGGTTCAACGCCATAGACCGATATATAAGTCAGGGTTCGCAGAGCATTATAGACCTACACGCACGTGTGTAAAGTTCAAATTCAGTTTTGACACTTTGGTGACGTGGTATCTGAGTGACTGCTTTTGTGTTTGGCCTGACATCAAATAGTTTTATAACATTATAACAATATATTGCTATGCATACCTAGTTGGGTAGCCGTTAAATGGCCCGGTCAAGAATGATAACAGGAGCTATAACATCTGCTCACATCAAAATAGCAAGGAAGCAGTGGCGGGAAGTTCCCATGCATCAGGTTTGTAAGTATCCAGCTTTCCGCATGTTGTTCGTATTTCTGTTCAATAGGTGTCTGATTATCTGGGAAGTAGCAATCTATAACAGGATAAAAGCTTCCAAAATAAGTTGTAAGCTAATTTAATTTCAAGAGAATCATATACCTACTTCTGCACATACATACTCGTATATTAAATTAATATACGTCCGATCAAAAAAATGGATGGGAAATAGTACGAGTATGAGGATCGCTAGCATCTTCAAGGACCTGGATCTGCTAAGCCCAAACGATAAAGATCATCGATATTTATCAGGTGTGTGCCCCGTGAAACAGGTTTGTGTACCAATTAGTTGCGTTTGATCTGACTAAAGAATTGTATTGTACATAACCAGTGATCGTCAAAGACACTATTGGGATCCAAATGGGTCCTTGATCATTACGAGGGTTGCGTGGTGAAACCCGATAAGTCGAGCAAAACCGGTATTCAAAATACGAACTACATGCCACGTCAGGTTGTTATTTTAATTAAAAATTATCTATACTTACCGGATTTTACCACGCAACCTTCGATTGCTATGTTCCTGTCCTATGCTATGTACGATAAATTCTTACGAAGACAGCGGGGCTAGCATATCTCATGTTTGACTGGAAGTCGCAGTCTTCCCGCAGCTATCCGTCTCTTTCTATCATTTGTTGATTACAAAGAGGCGCGTAGCTGGGAGCGGACCACGCGTAGCTGTCAAATATAAGCGAGTCTAGCATATCTTGTGTTTGACAACAACTTGCAGCCACATGTCTCTTTTTAATCAGTAGAATCGAATAGAGATGGCTGCTGTTAAACACAAGATGTGCTAAGGCCGGTGATTCACGTCATTGATTAAGGCACTGGTCTCACCACGAGCTACTAAGCTATGAACTATCGGCTATAAACACGAACAAAAGATACGAACTCCCGTGTAAATAAACGAGACACGGCGATACTCGCCCACCTTAGTAGCTCGCGGTGAGACCAGTGCCTTAAGTGGAGTTACGAGAATATTGGAATGTTTTGTATGAATACTTCCCGATTCGCCGGATTCCTGTTTCGCCGGATTCTTATTTTGTCGGATTCTTGATTCGTCGGTTTTTTTTTATTAAGAAATACTACAGAAATATCGCGGTTATATCTATCTACTAAATAAAAGGTAGACGTAGAGAAGCAGATCATTTTATACAGTTAGAAAATATAAGCACGTTTCTTTAACCTGGATGATTTAATGTATATTAATATTTCCGACGAAACAAGAATCCGACGACGTAACAAGAATCCGGCAAAACAGGAATCCGACGAATCGGGAAGTATTCTTTTGTATGGGATACCCCAAAGCTTATATTATCATGAAAAATATTATTGTTATTGCAATAAAATAAAGTTGTTTAAAATGTCTTAATTGTTTCATTTACTATGAAATATTAAGGTTGTTCGATTGCCATACATATTAGAGAAAATTACTGCATATTTTATAATCTGGTAATATGTAAAGACTGCTTACTAAAACCACAATTGTATGGAAATCAAACCACTTTAATGCTGGAATTACACTGAGTCGTTCGCCGCATGCAATCAATGTCGGTTGCCTGGCAACCTCATACTTTGACGCATTAGGCGAAATATACAGTGTAATTGCCACTTAATGCGAAATGTACAGTGGCGTTTAGAATTGCATGGACAATTTATGAATGAATTAATTCATAAAATGTCCATGCGATTTTAAACCCCACCGTGCGAGTATCATATAAATCCATTATTCATCGATGTCCATCGGACATCAGAGTGCGTGACTGCTATGAAGTCAATCCTGACTTCTGTCATTTAAATACTGTTAGCGACACGACGTCACGACCAATGAACGCCTAGAAATAAGATAAATCATGTAAATAAATGATCCTCCCGTAATTAAGTTAGATATAAGTGATCAGTAATGTATAAGCAATTTCATGAACGCAAATGTATGAACGAACCTAGATCGTCGCCTATTGGCTGATATTAATCGCCTGAACTTAGCGTATAAGATTTAAAATGTCGCATTTTGTACTATGTATGAACCATTCGATACCTCGCCAGAACTTAATTTACGTAAGAAATGTAACTGTATAACCCGTTAAATATAGGTCAGTTACCTATTCAAATGATACAATGGACCCCTGGGTCAATAACCCAACGCAATGTTTAAAATAAAGGTTTTAACCCAAAACATTGCAGGTATACCGGGAACAATAGAAGATCCGAGCGCCTATTGTTTAGAATGTAAACAACTCCGCATGTGTTTTTGTTGTAAACGTTGGATAACCACGTGTAGTATTTATTTACAAACAATGATTGTAAACATTGCGGCATGGATTAATTAAAATTAGGTAAATGTGATTAGAACTTAGCGAAAGTAGGCTAGTATAAATCGACCAATGTGAAGTCCACCAATCAACGCGCAGCATTTACGGACCAACAGAATTAGTGAACGAAACAGACTGAGATTTCATGAAACAGAAATACGCTGCCTTTTGATTGGTCGACATGTTTTTATGATTGGCTGAAAATCACAGCCAGTGATGTATATATACGCGACGCGTTTTCTATGGAGCAGTGTCAAGCTGACCTCCACCAAGAGAGGAACAATAAAAAGAAGAAAAATGGAACCTGCCTATTAATCGGAAAAGCCCTCCTGCCGCTCCAGCCCTCCTCATCAGTAGATCCGGCCTACGTGTATCCGAGCTCTGCCAACTGAGTTGTCGGCAGGCAATGCTGGGTACGCTGTACTCAACATTTTTGGTCCTTCGAGCGTCGGATAGCGAACCAGTCCGAACCTCTGCGAGCAACGTCAACTACTTCGGACCGAACTACGGATGGTTGACTCAGCGGATACACGCAGCGACCGATCTACTGAAACTCCGCATCGTGTTCCCGGACCCCTCAGACTGAAGCTGAGACATCGACTGCGTGCACGAACCCGGAACCTTAGCACCGCAGCGATGACGGGAAGAAGAATCACGACGAGATCAATGTCGTCGATTCACGACGATGAAGAACGAAGACGCTTTCTAGCGGCTGGAGCGGAGGCCGCCGAAATGAAACGAGCCAGAGCCTCGCGCACCGAGGACGAGCGCAGTACTGACGGCAGTGAGACCGGCGACGCACGTGGGCATATGGAGGGGAGCGAGCCATTAGCCCCGCCCACATCGCAACCGGCCGACGGGGGAACGCTTACACTCGAGCGAGCGCTAGAACATGCGCGCACAGTTAGTCGCCCGGCGCCCACGGCGCTTGACACACGTGCCGCAAGCGCTATAGCGCCAACGAGCGCGCCGAACGACGACTCCGTACGAACTTATACGGAACGGGAACTTCGCGAGGATGATCGGACACGACAAGTATCCTTCGCACCTCACCGAACAATAGAACCATGGAACAAAGGCATTGAACTTATGCAACAATTACGGGGAAAACAAAGAAGACTTCTAAGCGAAGCGGAAGCATTGAACAAAAAACTCGAAGCGTTGCGGCTGGGGATCGAGGCCGCGGAACCTGAGGCGCTTACGAGGAATTATGAACCTGAAGATTGGGCGTACGAGACACGCGAGCCGGCATCGAAACGTCGAGCACCGAACCTTGAACCACGCTCGATGTTCGAGACTCCGAGAACGAGGAGGCCTGCTGAGCGATCGCCGAGCCCCGAACTAGAGAGGACCCGCGAACGGAAGAGGTCCCTCTCGCCTGAACCCGAGCGAGCCTATGAACGTGAAAGGCCGTTCACCCCCGACCCGAAGACCTCCGCGAGAAGGAGGCAACAGTACTCGCGTTCGCCGAGTCCGGATGCGAGAACCCCTGGAACGCACATCTCGACACAGGAGAGCATCGCCGCCAGTATGTTCGAGATATTTGAAAAAATGCAGAGGGCTGCGAGACCTGCACCGAAAGAAATATACGAATTACCTGCTTTCTATGGTAATGTCAGCGAGTGGCGCAGTTTTTATAACACATACAACGAGACAGCGACAAGATACAAGTTCACCGAGTACGAGAACGTGGCGAGACTGCGAGTGGCGCTGAAAGGAGAAGCCAAGGCTTGCGTCCAGCACGTCCTGGCTACAGCTACTCGTCCAGACCTCATCATGCGCATATTGAAGAAACAGTACGGACGGAGCGAAGTACTACTCGACCAAGCACTAGAAGACCTGCGTCGGCTGCCTACCGTCGGGCCGACAGCGCATGACCTAAATAACTTCGCAATCAAGATCGCAAACATAGTATCTACAGTTATGGACATCGACCGCCGTCACTACGCCGATAATCCCATGCTAATAAGGGAAATCACCGACCGCCTGAGCCCCCATCTACGAAGCCGATGGTGTGACTACGCCCGCGCACACCGCTACTCAGACGAAGCTGAAATAATCCAGCTGTCGGACTTCCTGATGTACGAGAGCGAGCAGGAAATGAAATACTCGCACGCCAGAGCCCCTCTAACATCGCGACGGACTGCTACCGCGACATCGAACGCCGTGTCAGCGCAGGCGCGGTATGAGCGCAACACGAACCGACCGGTTGCCCGCCCTGCTCTGTCCCAGTCGCGCTCGTCGCAGCCGTTGTCCTCGAAAGTGGTATACACCACGAACGCCACCACGAAGAACCCGCGCGCAATCTGCTTATATTGCGGAGGAACTCATGGAACGACAGATTGCCGCAAATTAGCTGCCCAACCCGTCGGAGCGAGATGGGACTGGGCGCGACTGAACAGGGTGTGTTTTCGCTGCCTCAACGACAAACATCAGCGCCAGTACTGCCGAGCGAAGAGATGCGACGTGCCAGGCTGTCCGCATCCCCATCATCGCTTGCTACACGCGGATAAGCAAGAAATACAGACCGAAGCCGCAGTACATCTCACTACGACCGCGCCGGTGTACTCTATAGGAGAGAGGACAGGCCACGCCCCCACCACGCGCGCGCCGCGCGCCACGCAGGCCGAGATAACACATGCACCGAACGAGCAGAATGAACCAGATACCGCTCGCATATACGTTACCTCGGGGATCGAACCTGCTAATGTGCTACTTAAAGTACTGCCCGTCACCGTGAGCGGCCCGGGCGGAGAAGCACACATCTTCGCGATGTTGGACGACGCCTCGACACTGAGCCTTATCGAGGAGGACATCGCCGAACAGATCGGATTGTCTGGCCCTGTTTCACCGCTATGCGTGCGCGGTATAGGCGATATCGCGCACCGAACGAACACAGCTACCGTTAAGGCGAAGATACGGTCAGCGCGAGGCGGAACAGGCTACGACATCACGCTGCGAACAGTACGCGGAATCGGACTACGCAGCCAGATCATAAACAAAGCCGATATGATCAAGTACGAACATCTCAAGGACCTCGCCGATGAATGCTACACTACAGGAGTACCGCAAATGCTCATCGGAGGCGACCACTGGCAGCTATGCATACCGCACGAGATAAGGATGGCAGGCGAACTCGATCCCGCCGCCATACGCTGCCGCTTGGGATGGTGTTTCTTCGGATTTCGGCCGAAGATAATCAGAACGAACGAACAAGTTGTACTGCATTGTCGCGTTGAACAAGATGAACTCGATGAACAATTAAAGAAACACTGGGCGATAGAAGCTTTGGGAGTTTCGAGCAAAGACAACGTCAAGCCCGCGGATCAACGAGCTGTCGACCTTTTCAATTCGAGCGTCGTGAAACATGAAGATCATTATGAAGTTGGACAGCTGTGGGCTACAGATGACGTCAAACTACCGGCCAGCTACACTACGGCGCATTCGCGGTTATTGAACCTTGAATCGCGAATGAGACGCGACCCGAAGTTCGCCGAAGATTACTGCAAGCAAATAAGAGCTTTAATCGAAAAGGGTTACGCCGTACGTTTGAACGAGCCGCCGGTCAGCGATCTTACCTTTTATCTACCGCATTTTCCTGTAGTTAACCTACAGAAGCAAAAAATGCGTGCTGTCTTCGATGCTGCGGCAAAATGTCAAGGGTTTTGTCTCAACGACTTCATTCTCTGCGGTCCAGACCTTCTTCAGAGCCTGCTGGGAATATTGCTGCGCTTCAGAGAGAATCCATTCGCCGTGACAGCGGACATTCAAGATATGTTCATGCGAATACATCTGAAGCATGAAGATCAAGACAGCCAGCTATTCCTATGGAGGAATAACGAACGAGACCGCACGCCGCACATCTACAAGTTAACACGAGTGCTGTTCGGATGCGTGAGCAGCCCATGTTTAGCACATCTTGTACGCAACAAGAACGCCGAAGACAACCGAACGAGATACCCCGAGGCAGTCTATGATATCAAGAACAACCACTACATGGACGACTACGTGGCTAGCTATGAGACCGAGGAGGACTTGCATCGAACTGTCAAGCAAGTACGCGAGTCACACGCCGAGGGAGGATTCAACCTGCGAGGCTTCGCTAGCAACAATCGTCAATTGATCGAAGAACTACCGAACGAACTGAGATCAAGCGAACCTACGACGATGCTAGGCGAAAAATCACAGAAGGTGCTAGGCATGGTGTGGGACCCTAGCACAGACACGCTTAGCTTTAACACGAAGCTACTACGCGTGCCAGAAGATATCAAGAACTGCGATCGAGCGCCAACGAAGAGACAAGTCCTATCTACAGTTATGTCTGTCTACGACCCGCTAGGACTCATCGCGCAGTATGTGATCAGCGCTAAGATCCTGCTACAGCGTGTCTGGGCGAAGGGCACGCACTGGGATCAAGAATTAGAACGAGAAGACACCGAAGCATTTTTTCAGTGGCTGAAAGCCCTGAAATACATCGCCGAACTAAGAATACCTCGTCAGTACGACTCGCCGAGGGATCCGACACGTCGAACGCTGCACGTTTTCTCCGACGCAAGTACCGAGGCCTACTGCGCCGTGGCCTACTGGCGCACTGAAGTCGGAAACGACGTGTACGTCAGCTTAGCCGCAAGTCGAACGCGAGTCGCACCATTGAAGATTTTATCGGTGCCGAGGATGGAGCTGAGCGCTGCTTTGATCGCCGCGCGCCTCGCTCAAACTATCCTGAAAGAACAGCGCTACACTGCAGATGATATCACATACTGGACGGATTCAAAAACTACGTTGTCATGGCTACGGGATGACGCACGACAATATCGACCGTTTGTCAGTCACCGCATAGCCGAGATCGCCGAACTTACAAGCCGACAATCGTGGAGATGGTTGCCGACTAATTTCAACGTGGCGGACGATGGAACGCGCTGTAAACCGAGCCAGCGCATCACCATCGACGATCGGTGGTACCAAGGACCGGCATTTCTGCGGTTACCCGAACGAGATTGGCCACAGAACCCGAACGACGTCACCGCTACTGAAAGAGAGAACTTACCGGAACGCAAGAACATCAAGACCGCTATGACTCATGCTACACGAACAGAACGAGACCCAGCATCAGTATTACCAGACATCAACCGCTTCAGCAGTTACGAACGCCTCATTAATAGCACAGCCTATGTGTTGCTATTTATAGAAAAGCTGCGAAGTCGCGACCGAACGAAGAAATTAGAACTTGCACACATACATCGAGCGGAACATATGTGGCAACAAAATAGTCAACGTCGAAGCTTTCCTGACGAACTACGAGCACTCAGCCGCGGCGAAGAAATTGATAAAAGATCGAGGTTATATCAATTAGCACCTGAAATCGACCGCGATGGTTTGTTGAAAATGAAGACTCGTCTAGGAAACGCTCCAGTTCAATACACTGCATCAAGCCCCGTTATACTTGACGGACGGGATGTGTATACGCGCTTACTGATCGCACATATACACAAGAAATCAGCGCATATACACAATGAAGCGATCGTGAACGAGCTGAGACAGAAATACTGGATTCTGCACCTGCGACCCGTCGTAAAGTCCATCGCCCGAACTTGCGCAATCTGTATATTACGCCGAGCGACGCCACGCGTACAGCCGCATGGAGATTTACCGCCTGAACGAACAACGGCATACGAACGACCGTTTACCTGCGCAGCCGTGGACTATGCGGGCCCTGTATATGTCACCATCGGACGCAGAAGAGAGAAGAGATGGATCGCTCTCTATACCTGTCTCACAACACGAGCGGTGCACCTGGAATCCGTGCACAGCCTCTCCGCCGACAGCGCGCTACTCGCGTTACGCCGATTCGCGGCGCGACGTGGGTGGCCCCGCGTTATGTATTCGGATAACGCAACGAACTTCAGAGCGTCGGCCATTGAACTCCAAGAAGCCCATAAGGAGTGGCTACCTATACTTCGAGCCTACGGTCTACAACAACGGATGGAGTGGAAGTTCATCCCGCCTGGTAACCCATCTGCCGGAGGAGCATGGGAGAGGATGGTACGCACCATCAAATCAGCAATGGCGTACACTCTACACACCAAGGCGCCACGAGAGGAGATATTTAACACCGTATTGGCCGAAGTAGAATATATAGTGAACCAACGACCACTTACACATGTCTCAGTGGACCCGAACGCGCCTGAGACTTTAACACCGAATCACTTCTTGTTACTGCGAGCTGCCAATCTTCCTATACTGGGACCCTGTGAAGAAGATGACAACAAGAAGTGGAGAACAGCCCAAGCCCTCGCCGATCACTTCTGGTCGCGATGGGTTAAAGAAGTCTACCCGTTACTAGCACCCCGCGGTTCTTCAGCCAGCGGCGGGCGTCAGATCCAGCCGGGAGACATCGTGATCATCGCAGACCCTAACGGCCCTCGCAACACGTGGCCGAAAGGGATCGTCGTGGCTACACACCGTGGACCAGACGGCAGAACACGCTCCGCTGACGTCAAGACCCTGCATGGCGTAATGCGGCGCCCCACCTGCAAAATAGCCGTCGTGGTACCAGCCGGCGAGACGCAGAGCTGCGCTGCCCCCCAGAGCCCGACGACCGCATCAATGACGACTCCGTGATCGTGTCGCCTACCCATGCAACATGGCGTCTTGCGACGGAGGAGGACTAATGTTAGCGACACGACGTCACGACCAATGAACGCCTAGAAATAAGATAAATCATGTAAATAAATGATCCTCCCGTAATTAAGTTAGATATAAGTGATCAGTAATGTATAAGCAATTTCATGAACGCAAATGTATGAACGAACCTAGATCGTCGCCTATTGGCTGATATTAATCGCCTGAACTTAGCGTATAAGATTTAAAATGTCGCATTTTGTACTATGTATGAACCATTCGATACCTCGCCAGAACTTAATTTACGTAAGAAATGTAACTGTATAACCCGTTAAATATAGGTCAGTTACCTATTCAAATGATACAATGGACCCCTGGGTCAATAACCCAACGCAATGTTTAAAATAAAGGTTTTAACCCAAAACATTGCAGGTATACCGGGAACAATAGAAGATCCGAGCGCCTATTGTTTAGAATGTAAACAACTCCGCATGTGTTTTTGTTGTAAACGTTGGATAACCACGTGTAGTATTTATTTACAAACAATGATTGTAAACATTGCGGCATGGATTAATTAAAATTAGGTAAATGTGATTAGAACTTAGCGAAAGTAGGCTAGTATAAATCGACCAATGTGAAGTCCACCAATCAACGCGCAGCATTTACGGACCAACAGAATTAGTGAACGAAACAGACTGAGATTTCATGAAACAGAAATACGCTGCCTTTTGATTGGTCGACATGTTTTTATGATTGGCTGAAAATCACAGCCAGTGATGTATATATACGCGACGCGTTTTCTATGGAGCAGTGTCAAGCTGACCTCCACCAAGAGAGGAACAATAAAAAGAAGAAAAATGGAACCTGCCTATTAATCGGAAAAGCCCTCCTGCCGCTCCAGCCCTCCTCATCAGTAGATCCGGCCTACGTGTATCCGAGCTCTGCCAACTGAGTTGTCGGCAGGCAATGCTGGGTACGCTGTACTCAACAAATACATTGTCAAAAAGTGACATTTTTGACAATGTATTCAACTGACAGCTGTCAGGATTGATTTAGTTGCGTGACGGCCTAGCACTGTTATAGTGCATTACGACACAAGTGTGAAAAACATGAAAGTCGATACTAGTGGCGATGTTTTAAAACACGACCGATAGTGTTTTAAATCGACACTAGTTACGAATTTCGTTTTTGCACGTGTCTCGTACGTTGTTTTTTTAGTACAGAGTACAGATGGCCCTCCGAAGTCTTGAACCTGACGTAAAATGATCCACTTCTCGCACTAGAGCCTAAAAAAGGCACCATCTGTACTAAAAATGTCTTATCTATCAATTTCACAATGTTATTGGTGAAAAAGAGAACACATTTTAAATTAAATGGAGATTAGACGTTGTTAGGACGGATCTCTAGCATGTTTATAAAATTGTAAGAGTAGTTAAAAAATCAATGCCTCTCATTTCGTTGTAAGCTCTATCACGTTGGGGTGCTGCTGCAGAATATACAGGATATAAATATATAGGTAGTAATTGAATCTGATTAGATTTTTTTCCAAAACTCATTGTTAGTAACATAGGCACCAGGCTAGCATGTCTTAATGCGCAGTAATACGCGCTCTTGTCGAAGACTACTAGTCCCTCATTGATTATATTGATTAAAAAGAGTCAATCACCAGTTGTGCTAGGACCGCATACAGTTTTAAAACCATAGACCTCAAATGAGCGTTTTAAAGCGGCTATGTGGATATAGCAGTTTTGGCGGGGAGCAGGTTACGATTCTAGTACAGCTACTGGCCGCGGATTTGATTATTCTTTTGGTCACGAGATGTCTGTATTAAAATAAAAATAAATATTTAAGGTATTTATTGCTATGATTATTGAATATTAATTACAAAAAATGAATAAATATTAATTTTAATTAATTTAAGCCAAACATAACTGCGAAAATTACTTAGAAAAGTTCGATTATTTATATAATTATTTTAGTTCAGATTTTCACCGCACAGCGCTTTTTTGAAACCCGTAAAAATAAAAAATCTGGACACTTTCAGCATTCAGTGTTATATAAAAATATAATGTAAGGAAAACTCTTTCAAATGGCATATAACTCAATTGACTAGATCAAAAATAAAAATCGTCCATTCTGGTACCCATGCGACATCTAGTGTCGAGTGGAAAAAGTATGGCGTCGTTAATTACCGCTAATTAACTAATAAAATAATAATATTTCGGTTCCTGCCTTCGTTGGAGTGCAAGCTTATATTACGAAAAATAGCTTGCATCGGTACCTTTACAATGATGTGCACTACATGTGTATACACTCGTGCTTTATTGAAAAAAAAAGTGTTTCTCGTTACAGGCATATGTTACATGAGCTAATTTCAACCCTTTTATAGACTCTACGATACGATTAAATATATATACCGGTAGCATTTTTCGCATTCTTTCATGTAAAGCACGATTCAATTAATTATACAGTGAATAATTTGAGAAAAACCTTATTATTTATACAGCTTTTTTTTTAAATATCTCGGTCCCTGCACGCAACCCAATGTTGGTGTCATACAAACAAATAATCCTATGGCCAAGCCCTTTCAAACAAGGTACGTCTCAATCGTATACATCGATGGGACAAAATGCCCATTCTCCTTTGTTGCTAAAATATTGTTTTATCGACATGTATTTGCATGCTGTACATCTACAGCTGGATAAGGCGAACTAATGTATACTTGATGTATGAACACCTATGTATATAACCCTTTTCTGCAAATAAATCATTCTTATTCTTATTCTTATTCTTATCAATAAATTGGTAAATACTTACTCTTTTTATATATCTGAAAACTAATATTTAAATTGTATTCATTACACTATTTTCTATTCCCATTGAAAGAATGTTGGTGGTTACTATAAAAATCTGGTAGTTACAATGCCTCACTTTCATATGACACTCCAACACACGCGATGCCGATGCTGAGATCGCGCGATTGAAATTCCGATAACGTCTGATTTGATTTTGCTATAGATATATCATTTTGTACATTAGTACACCAAGAAAACTCATACGATTCGTGTTTATTTGAGATTAAAAACGCCAACCAATTTAGACAATGCACGGATTTGAAGATGCTAGCATTACCTAATCAGTTAATCTGTAAGTGTGGTATTTCTTCGTCATTTGCTTAGTCACTATTATTGACCGAAACTTATTTTGATTTATTTTTATAGTAAAAACCATGTCAAATCGAGAAATTCAAAAGGCGATCCATGAATGGGTTTGGTCTATAATTTTAAAACAAATCGTTCGAAAATGTATTGCTTTACGGCCTCAATCAATGAAAGATGACGTTCATTTATGAATTTTTATTCAATTGTAACTAGTACCACCATGTACTAAATGTCACTACTTAACACTAGGTCTCCTTGGATATTGGGTAAGGCCGAAGTGCGTATATACGTTAGAATATTTGAAACCAGTATAATATGTATATATATATATATAAACCTACGAAGTGTCATAACAATTGATGTAGATAGAAATAACGAAAAAGAACATTTTTTTATTTTGGAAAAACCTGTATGTGTTAATAATTTCTGAGGATATTAGTTACCATAGATGTCCATATAGGATAGTATGAAACTTCAAGTTGTACCTATATGTTTTTATGTTATCAATTATTGGAAATAGATTTTTTCTCATCTTTTATTTTACTAAAAAAATATTGACGCTAGTCCATTTGTAAGTAGTAAACCTACATGGGGTTCCAGGGTTAATTCATTAGCTAAAGTCTCCCCATATATCAGTAAACCAGAACATACCTATCACAAATATATCAAATAGAAAAGAATATTAGAATCAGACACAGCTTTCCATGAATTGAACAATCATCGCAAAAAAAACCGTCTGAAGCATTAAGAGCAGCGAGCTGCAGCTGCATTTCCATGGCGATTATCACTTAGACAAAACCGTCCGCAAGTGCAGCCACAATGTAGCGCGATAATGCCTAATATCGCCGCTTCCACCCGGCCGCGCAGCGCGCTTGCTTAATCTATGTTTCATCCTTTCATTTCATTGCAATATATTTCAGCACCATTCAGAAGCAATTTTTAATCGCAGCTTTATTTTATTGTATGAGATAAAATAATTCTTCGTTTAAACCGGTGACAATTTTATAATTGTGTGCCAATTCCGCTCAAACGTGTTTTAGTCAATTTTACAGTGCATTTCTATTTTAGAAATGCTTCGGTCACCATTTAATAGGTAAACCCTTCAGAATTCAGCCAAAGTGTGAGCACGAAATAATGAACACTACTTTTAGGCTTAAATTACAATTAAAATATTTTAGAACAAATTAAATTTAGCCGACAAAGCACTGATATTTCGCTTCCTCGCGCATATTTCGCTTATCCGAGAATCTGTGGGCGACCTCACAGCTTTCACAATTGAAAAATATAATTACGCTCAGTCCGCTTCCCATCTATTTAGACTGTCTACCGCACTTTAGCACTCTCTCTGGAACTTGGCTCGCAGTTACAAGTGCACAATTTATGGGCACTGGAGGTCCGCATTGCTTTGTGCACTACTTAAATTAAGGGAACCTGGATTTTTCATCTGAACGGGAAAATTACTAAAAGCCAGTAAAGCGTACTGAATGAAATAATTTTCAGGATATTCAATTTAGTAAGACATAAGCTGTTCATTTCAAATGAATTTAATATTTACAGCAATCCAAAGCAAAATAAAACGGATGCAATGCATTCTATTTTTTACAATTTACTCGACTGTACCTTGCGAGCAGAGTAATACAAATATCTATTTACAAAGGAGGAATTGATTCGTTATGTAAAATTCAATCTACGGCCCTGTACACCTCATCATCATCATCATCGTCATCATCATCATATCAGCCGAAAAACGTCCACTGCTGAACGTAGGCCTCCCCCAAAGATTGCCACAATGATCGGTCCTGGGCCACCCGCATCCAGCGGGCTCCTGCGACCTTCGCCAGGTCATCAGTTCACAGTTGTGAGGGGCCTACCCACGCTGCGCCTTCCGGTACGTGGCAGCCACTCGAGAACCTTCCCGCCCCAACGGCCATCGGTTCTACGCGTAATGTGCCCCGTCCACTGCCACTTCAGTTTAGCGATTCGGAGAGCTATATCGGTTACTTTAGTTCTGCTGCGGATGGTCTCATTTCTAATCGGATCCCACAGAGAGACTCCTAGCCTAGCCCTCTCCATTGCCCTTTCGGTGACTTTAAGCCTTCTTATGAGGCCCATTGTAAGCGACCACGTTTCAGTACCGTATGTCACCACTGGCAACACACACTGATCAAAGACTTTCGTCTTCAAACACTGCGGAATATTGAACGAATATATTAGACCCTTTACACCTAATATTTATTATTTCGTATATGTTGGTGCCCACAAGATTTCGACATTTGATTATGTAGTAAATGTTCATCTATTAATAAAATTGTTATTATGGTAATGTCTTTAACAAATTGCGGGTTTCTAAAATTACTAGGGAATACCCATAGACACTATGAAACCCGTAACGATTAACACAGTGCTATTTGTTTAAGCCTAAACGCGATTTTCTTTGACCATTGAGACCTTTTACATCAGATCTCCAGACTTAATATATATATTTGATCATGAAGACTGTCTCATTATATGTCACAAATGTTGACTTATTGGATACATACTATACTATTTAGGTATTCTGTAGCACTAACCAGTTTAACTGTCTTCTGCCATGAAACATCCGTTTCATACAATGTTTTATTATTTTTATTGACATTTGGAGATTTTTTACACCCTTTCACTATACCCACCTTTTCAATCTGATCAATGATGTATTGTTGGCGGTAGAGGCATCTCTTGTCTTAAATAAGCAATAAACTTAATGAATAACTGTTTGATTTATAGATTGGAATATTTATGAAATGTTAATTAATTAAAATAGCAGTCATGAAATAATTACGAGTACCTACACATATGCCGTGAGTACATAATATGTCCCTATTATGTATGATATGATAGGTAAAGTAAAGTGTAGCCTTTTATTGATAAAACTTGCTCATTAAAAAGTTTTTCGATTAAGTTGTACAAAAACATTGCATTCTAAAATTAACGATGTAGCATGTTTATTGATATAACCGATAATGAAGGGCGGAGTTCGTGGAGTGGGCGCCAGCACATTCATTAAAGGCGTCGGTATCACGTGGGTGGCATCGTGAGGGAAATGGAAGAAACATTAGGGACTTTTCAAATAATGGACCTTTTAGCCTGACGTATGTCTCCAACAACCGTAAACTTTTTTTGTCTACTTTTATGCATAGCAAAATGAAATATATATAAGAGGCACCTGTTAACTTTTGTTTATTTATTTTCATTTCTGGATTAATTTTTGACTTACGACAGCAACATTGTGTATTGTAACACGGTTCACGACATCATTCATAAATATTCACTCGACAGTGAAAATGAATTGGTTAAGGATGGAAATTGATAAAAATCATTTACCAATTTCATAATACTGCTAAAGGCTAATATCGTGTAGGTAGCCGTGTAATTTTGTTACGAAGTCTGTGGTTTAAGCAAAAATGGAGTACGGGACCAAGATCTAAATAAGTAGGTCGTTCCCTTCACTCGCTCCTTAATAAACGTTCGCCACAGAGCAAGATCAAAAATTGAAAGGAAATGTAGATTCGACATTTTCTTAAATTTTGTCGACTTGGTTGTTAACAACGAATAGTTTTACGGCCTGTTTCACAATCTCCAGTTAAAGCTATCTGTCAGATAAAAAATAACACTATCTCTTTCTTTCACCTAGAAGAATAAAGAGAGCGTGTTATTTTTATCTGACAGATAGCTTTAACTGGAGATTGTGAAACAGGCCCTTAGAATTATAACTAACGTGAGACTCAAACATATTTAAATATTTACCAAACGGGTGACTCACATAATTTAAGTCCAAATGAAGGTATTTTTCCTCCTTCGCCGCCCCCGGCAGCACTGCTCGCGGTCAGCACCCGCTCTAGCAGAGAGCAAGCCCGCAGTACACGTCGGGCTTTGGTCGCGCGTACTCCATGATGAGGATCCTCTAAATGGGTCGAAACATGTCGAGCAATTTCATAAATATTTAACGAATAGTTTTTTTAGACGTGCTGGATATTTGTTTGGCCGTGTGGTGACGGCAGTAAGAATACATTTGTCACCACCCCAACTCCTCCTGCGGGTGTCGTAAGAGTAGTAAGGGATTGAAGTGTCACTGAGCATTCTACAAGATTGATGATGGGCAGCAGCGTCATCATAGTGGACACATTACTGCGATCGCCAATCCGCTTGCCCAGCGTGGCGATTATGGGCATTTACCTCCTAATGCATCTATACGCCTATACGCATAGTTAATAGGAGAGGCCTACGTCCAGCAGTGGACTAACATAGGCTGATGATGATGATGATGATGATGATATTTGTTTATTGGACTTTGCTTTATTAAAAACAACGTGCAAAAGAAAAATGCGGTTTTTGATTTATTCAAAACATTTTAATTACCTACTGATTTCAACCATGTAGACTCAGATATTAGTAGGAACTCATATCGAAGCCTAAAGGTTTTTTGTAAGAAACACCATGACAAATGAAACTTGGAATCAAAAATCTACCTGCCTCGACTTAATCAGGTTCAGCTGTTAAATAAGTCTTAATCTAAGTCAATCGAGTATTTTCACTTACATTTATAAGATATTTTAACAACACAGCATTAAGAAATTCATACTATTGAACATATTTCGAAAATACAAATCAAATTATTTATTAACTAAATATTTAGATTTGTACTTTTAATTTTTCTCCAGTAGTCACACTACTTACGCGAAAGCTGAGTACGTGGGTTCGATCCCCACCTCAGACATAGGTGATCTTGGTCGTTTTTCTTTGGTATATGACATCTAATATTTATAATTTATATAGTATTAAGTAGTGTGACTACTGAAGAAAAATTAAAAGTACAAATCAAAATATTTAGTTAATAAATAATTTGATTTGTATTTTCGCAATATGTTCAATAGATGGCAGCACCATCTCTCTCTAGCTATTCTAGAAAACTGTAAAGTATTCTAAATAGGAGGTGCAGGCATGTAGTTAGTGCTTGCCCTTAGAGAATGGTCAAAGGCGCCTAGCCTTGTAAGGGATTGCATATACCCGAGAAATTTGACCGGTGGTTGCTAAGACCGAGTGGCCGAGGGGTACAGGAATCAGCCGCGAAAGCTGAGTACGTGGGTTCGATCCCCACCTCGGACATAGGTGATCTTGGTCGTTTTTCTTTGGTATATGACATCTAATATTTATAAATTCATACTACATAGGTACGTTTCCGCATCTTGTCATATCTACGATGTTGATGATCTAACGGTTAGCGGTTAATAGAATCGGAAAACCATCACCGATGCGCCTCGGCAGATTAAAGGTTGCGCTAACAAAGTTCGATCAATTTACTGTAATTTGTTTCCCGTGCCGGGATTTCGCCACTTTGCTAATAAAAGGTGTGCGCAATATAGCGCGATTACAAGCTTAGTGTTATAAATATAAATTACTGGTGCCTGCATACTTTTTCTGTTACATGAAATATTTTTCCGAATTTTGATACAATAAGTTAAGGCATATTACATATTATTTGCGCTCAGTGACAATCTTTCATTAGTTAGTTATTAGAATAAAACTCATTTACGCCTCTGTTAGTAATATCAAACCGAGCATAATTGGAATACTAAGAATAATAGTAGGTTCTTGGTAGTACCTTAATAGATTGTCAGTTTCAAGGTATAATAGTTTGGCTTTGTAGTGTGCACTAGATGTTCAGGTAATTGAAACAATCGACCGCAAAATCGGCATAATTTGGTGCCAGGTCAAATCGGTTATAAATAAACACATACAAAGCCTACAAGCGCTAAGTATTGGAGCTGTCAGCGGCACCGGCTCTCATAACTCAACGCTTTGTACCCGCATTACCAATGTGGGTGCGACGAATCCGGGGGCATGTGGGTATAGTGCGAGCAGTAAATGTTACATTTGTACCTAGTTACCTAAAAAATTTCATTGATCGACGAGTAAGTGGAAATGGTTAAAAAATGCTTTAATCTGGTAACGTATGCGGAATGAAATCTGCACAAAGTTTAATATTATATTAAATAAATGATATCATTATTATTTTCTTGAACATGTACGTTTTTAATATCGATTTTAACAAGTATTCATGCAAGATAAAAACTACATGAATCCAAAGTGTATAACTTTAGTTTTATGATACTTTATCCATTGATGTCGAAAAAACAAATGTTAGCATTTTTCTTGCCTCTAATTTTATCTTCTGTAGGAAAACTTTTTAAATAAAAATCCTTTGCTCATTATATTGGTCTATTGATACTTACTTATTATGCTAAAAATATTTAATTGAAATTAGCTACAAGTCGTTCACCGTGACATCCGTTACTGAAAAAGCAGTGTTTTTTACACTTTTTGATCAAATGGCGAAGTCATATTTTCAAAGTTGTTTATTTTTATTTTCCGTGTTGATAGGCTTGCTCTTTGTTTATGTTTCGTAATGCCCATGGTTTGAGGATGTTTTTCATCAATTTTGTTGTCATATTTAGAAGTATTTCTGAGCTCCCTGTTCGATTTTGTGATTCGGGTTAACGTAATTTCCTTTATTCGAGCTCTTTCTGAAAAGTGGCTGTAGCCAAATTGTTACATTACACTAGGGTTTCTAATATCATTTATTGGAAACGAAAAGAATGCGAGATTTTTATAAAACAGTGTTTCAAATCTTGCCTTCTTCTAAAAAATCAGAATCATCGTCGATTTTGGCCTTAGCAAATGTGTCGTGTGGAAAATACATGCAGTTGTGCGACATTGTTCTACTCAATTGGCCATAATTTCTAAAGAAAGATGCCAAACCCGACAAAACTATCCAATTTAATTAACAATTGTATACAAATTAATTTAGCATTGAGACACAAGTTAAATTTAATTTTTTTATTTTGTTTTTACTTGTTCAAAATTTGTGCAAATTTCACTCCGCATACGTTATCTGTAACAAAGTTCAAAATTCAAAGATATCAAAAACCATGTAAAAAAAATAAAGAGAGCTTTGCAATAGTTGTGTACATAGATAACTTACTTGAATAGAGGTAGCGTCTGTTTATTCTGTGAAGGAAAGTTTTCGAGTGTTAAGAATATTATAATAAATTAGGTAATACCTACATAGAGGCAACTAAACTTACTATATCTCATGTAAAACATTTACCTATGGACTAAGGTATTATGGCAACCAAAATAAGGTAAATACAGTTTCAGTAATAAAAAATACAGTCATCTCTAAGCCTACATTCGCACAATCCGTGATATTGGTACAAGCCCGTGAGTCTTTACAGAGAGGCATATTGCGGCCGATGCACAATACTCGTTGTTATGTTATGACCAAATCAGACATGAATGCTCTGGGCGGTAGTAAAAGTCTAGACATAAAAAAATTCTAACAGTACGTTGGTAGGTATCTATATCTGAGGAAAAATGTTATAAAAGTGTGCCTGTACATATTTTTATAAAACAACTCAAATTATTTTATTAAATATTTTTGAGGTGTGATTTTGAAGTAATAACACTAATATGTACATAAATTGTAAATACATATAAGGTGTCATATTGGTAAGAAGAAATACCAAGTTCACCAAGAGTTGGTATTTTTTGTTTTTGTTTGGAATATTCCATTTAATACCTATTTAAAATGTACCTACAGGATACATTTAGGAGTAGTTCAATGTTGACACTCGATTAAAATCAAACACCTATAAAAATTAGAATAAATTTTTAGTAAACCAAGGAAACCTTTAGTAATATCTACAACAAACAATATCATAAAATAACCGTTCGCAATCCGCACGGTAAACTTTGAAAGTGATTAAAATTGACGATCATAAAGCTATGAAACTTGGAAGGAATTTGTCCGGGCAGAATTTCGTGACTTTCATTTCAGCATACTTCGGAAAACTTCGGCTTCATTCGGTTTGAAACAAAAATGTAAAACAAAAAGTTGGGTACGTCGCGTGAAGTTTGTTTTGTTTCATATTTAACAATGTAACGTGTTTGGTTCCCTTTACCATTTAGTAACAGTCGGAACACAGTCGAATTTAAATATTGTCTAAAACTATATTATTATTAAATATCATCACGCGCTACTTTTCATTCGAGTTTTAATTATATTTAATGTAAATTGACATATTTAAAATTGTAATGTTGTGTACTTAGTGAACTGAATGATACAGTCCCATTTCATCACTAAATACAGTAATAATCATTCGCTATTTTCGGTGGAGTAATCGCCATTTTGCATCTCGCCTCCGCCAATCCTTTGGCCTCTAGGGTAGGAGAGACAAAGGAACGCCGAGACTCGCATATTTTAAACTAAATAAAAGAGACTTTTGTCGTATCAAGTTAAAATATATTTCATTATAGTCTACATTACATTTCAAATTTGTGACCTTTTTTATGAAAATTCAAAGATACGTAGTCCGTATACGAAAAAAAAATTAACCTTACCTAGTTAACTTAACAAAACACTACCCACAGTATTCAAAACAATACAAAAAATTACAATAAGTACTCAAAATGTATTGAAAACGACTAATGAAAGCTCAAAGACGAAAAATCCTTTTTTATTTTAAACGAACGCACGACGCTAAAGATTTTTTGAAAATAATTCATTGATTAGATTATCTTTCCGATGTTTATTTAAATGTTTCAAATGTTTGGTGATACTCATCATGATGGGGATTCTAATGTAAACGAACAATGTGAAACATTACCCGCCAAACAATCGCTGTCACTCCAACGCGAGATAGCATCGGTGTGTGACGTCACGGACTACTGGTCAACATGGGTGACTGCTGGCCCGGTGAGAATTCGAGTATATAACAATAAAGCTTCAAACGTTTGTACTGATAAATATATGTACACTTGTACAGTCACGTTCAACAATATCGTCAATTTCAGAACGTATCAAATCGCTGTAGGCTTAGCACGTGATTGGTGCGACCTGTAACTGTATGTTTTTGCGAAATGAACTTCCCGTCTTTGACTATGTTAATTAAAGAGGGAATAATACTCGTAATCTATGTCGCTGCGAGATACTATCACTTTAATCACGTGGTTAACAAAGTCATATTTTCATTTACCTACACATAATATAACAGAATAAAACCTAAGGCCATCTTATAACTGAAATCAATGCATTCATATGATAAAAACGGTTCGGCAATACCGCTAGCGCTCAATTAGAATGTAGTGTTTCAGCGGATTTACAGAACATCGGTCTTTTCATTCTTTATACTGTCGATATAGTGAAACTTTCTGCAAATGCATCTTTTCAATTCGGTTTTAAGTTTGTCAAATGCTGACTGCACTAAATAAAAAATTACTTACAAATATGGAATAAATTGATTTTCATTTTCATATTTGGCTATAGGTACGTAGCTTGCTTAAAATCCAGATAAACAACGTCATATTCCAATCGTAAAAGGAAATCTTATCAAGTCTACGTTCTATTTTCATTTTGCAGTCCCTCTTCACCCCAGAATCGTTTTAATTAATTGAATACGCTTAGAATATCTCAACTCAATGACCACTCAGCAAAAAAGTGGTCTACCTCTTTTCAGCTCTATTACTTTTACATTAAAGTCCAAATGTGTTAGAGCATTTTTATGTTTTTTGTACCTACCCTACCTATACAAGCGGTGGGCAGTTGCGCTTGAAATCAATTTGTAGACATCTCTCAACACCCACGGCGGTAAACGTAATAAGAGTCGAGCAAGATAAAGATTTATTTTACATTCAATGAACTTAAACTGGAACATTTCAGTAGTTTTATCTGCGTTTTTTATATTGTGTACATAGGTACACACATCATAGGATTGTATGCCTGTACAACAGTTTAATAAATCATAAATAGAAAAACCAGTACACTTAATTAACAAATCGATATAGTTAATTTCTATACAAACTAAAAATGCGGCAAAATACGACTTGGGTTTGCTCATTGATTGATAGGTAAAGTCCTACACCCTCATTCGTAACATCACCTAACTTAGCAAGCCACTAAGCATTGTTTGCGCCTTTCAGTCTTATTAATATCTGTAAGATAGAAAGGTATAAACGATACTTAGCGACTTGTTAAGTTAGGAGTTGCTTATGAATAAGAAGGACAACGAGGCCTTACAGCTATGACTTCATATTTTGGGGCGAGCGTTGAAGATGATTTTTTTCTCCTTTCAAGCATTGTTTTAACAGCGATTTTAATTATTTTTGAACCTGATTTATATTTAAAGCGATTGATTATAAAGAAACAGGCAATATTATTCGATTATGACTATTCTTAAAAATTGTTTTTATTAAATATGATTGAAATCTCTGTTTGGTTAGGTATTTAAAAAAAGGTAAACAATATTGCGGTATCTTTTTATTGAAAACTACGAGTAGTAAAGTTTTAGCAAAATACAGTTAGCAAAAAACAAGGAAATACAGTGATTCACATTGTTTTGATTAATTAAGTAGGTACCTGGTTTGGATTTTTAAATGCATTTTTCAATAAAAAGATACTGCAAGATTGTTTACCTTTTTTTAAATACCTAACCAAACAGAGTATAGTGTGACACAAAAGTGGCAACAAAATATTGACATCAGTAAGTTCAGTCGATTGCCAATCGGTACAGAACAAGAAAATAACTAGGCAATTGTATTACTCACAGAATTTACACTGAACACGACAAACGCCCATGTGATCGTAATATATTCAGTAAATGAGTATCTACGGGCATATGTTAATGTAACCTTCGTTTTATAACAAAGGGCATATGTTTGATAGAATTTCGGTGACATTAATGTCGTTTTAGTAGTACATTCATTGAATCCCACAGCTTTCTCATCTCAGCGTATTGTCCCGTACACAATGGTTAGTTAAACTTTACACACTCGCTTCCAGATATACGAGTATCTCTCCATTTATATTGAACATGCAATTCTGTTATGACTGACAGTCTCTGTATTATCAAACGTATTAAGCGTAAGATAGTATTATCAAACCGGAATTAGAAGGGAATTCAAAAGTACTGTTGACACAACAAATGACACAACATTTATCAAGAAAAGAATTGTTTATAGATGTACTAAGTGATTAATTAAACTATTGTCTGTAAGCCTCTGCACTTGAACTATGAATATATTTATATAACTATGAATATTATCCTAGATTTACTTATAGACTATTGTGTTAAAAATACATTCGCAATTCTAATCGCTGTTTGATAATAATGTTTACGTGTGACGAATTTGAATGACATCTACCGTAATAAATGAGAAAATACTTAAATCTAATGAAAGTAAATCTTTTCAATTAATAAATACCTTAAAGTTTCCTTAGGATAATCTGTCTCGATTATACATATACAACTATGAGATAGCAGGACATATTATATACTATAGGTATGTGCTTCGTTTATTATGCAAACATATTGATGATTCGACTCAATATGCCGATTTCCAGATTGGAAATCAATAATTCTGATGCACAGGTGCTTACTTTATCATATTATTATTGGACACACCTTGTCTACCTACCGTTTGTTTGACCAACGGCTTCATTAATCATTCCTGGACTGACATATTAGGATAAAAATGTTGATTTAAATGCACAAAAGTAAACCGTGAAATGAAAATTTATCGATATTGATGTTGACGTACTTATACGGTGGCCATATATAGTTTTTTTTTCTGTTTTCTAACTATCGATTATAACTACTCTTATAAACAGTGTGTGTCTTTCATAACAACATTGCTTTTAAGGGGTGAAAGTATAAGCCTTAATGAACTGAAATTAGCTATAGTTAAAAAAATTAAAAAAATATTTATTCATACAAATTAATTGGGCACGCAATGTACCTATCACTAATAAATTAAACCTAACAATTGACATATGATTTCATTGAAATCTCTTAGTGACATCCTGACACTTTTCGTTGACAAGTCCGTCAAAAATGATGACAAGTGACTTTGTTCATAGGGTGCCTAGCCAAGTTGCCAATCGCTATAGCTCAGTAGCGTATTGTAGTTTTCCGTAATTGTTGATCTATCTTATAAGTGCGACAGAGACGTGTAAGCGCTAGGTTGTGTGTTAACTAAGAAGGCGGAATCAAATAATCGTTTTGTTTATATACCGATTGAAAACTTCATATTAATTGGGTTGAAGTGTCAAGATAAAGTCGTTTGTTGATCAACAGACTTTCCTAATAGCTGGAAAGCAAGTGAACCGTGGGAGTAACGGTCTCCCTGTAAGGTTAGAAATTTGTATACTTACGATTTATGGCATACTAAGAGCAATAGCCATGACCTGGCAGGCGTCAGCCCTGCACCTCATCAGCCCCTTTATTTTTTGAACTGTTAAGTAACTTGGGTTTCAAAACTTGTTTCTGTAAGTTTGAAAATTTAATAGGATGATATTTTTTTATTGTACAGCTTAAAAAAAATTGACAGGCGATTACAAGTAGTAAATTAAGAAGTATAATTGATCTGTCATATATACTTTTGCTTATTGTAATTGCCTGTAAATTTTTTTTGAGACTTACAATAAATAAACTCTATCCTATTAAATTTTCAAACTTACAGAAACAAGTTTTGAAACCCAATTTACTTAACTGTCCCCTCGCCTGTCAAGGTCTTATGCTGTTCAAAACCACCTGGCATTGTATATACTTAATTACTCTGAGACGTTTATTTGACGACGTATAAAAATTTCGAGTATACAGGTTAAAGTTTATTTTACCTCATCAGTGCTACCTCATGTGTGTTTTCTAATTGATTTGTCATAAATTTCTGCTTATTATAATCGCCTGTCAATTTTTGTTAAGATGTACAGTAAGTAAACTTTATCCTATTCAATTTCCTAACTTAGGGAAACAAGTTTTGAAACCCAATTTACTTAACAGTTCAAAAAATAAAGGGGCTGATGACGTGCAGGGCTGACGCCTGCCAGGTCATGGCTATTGCTCTTAGAATGCCCTAAATCGTAAGTATATAAATTTCTAACCTTACAGGGAGACCGTTACTCCCAGGGTTCACTAGCTCTTGGACTATAATAAATTTAATAAAAACGTTTGAACTAGGTAATGTGATATCTAAGAAGTGATTCTCGTATGTTTTAAACTGAAGTGTTTTCTAGTAGTGGATAATTCAGTAAATAAGTTAACGTCGGTAACAGTTCACAGTTACTTTAATGATTTGATCGAATTAAAATGGACACGAAACTAGCTTTTCCTCTCTGAAACGTCAAATAAATGTTTGCATAACATTGCTGCTCGAGATTTTTTTTAATTCATTACTCTTAAATACAAATGGTAATCGTTACATTATTTTGATAAAAAGGTTAACAGCATTTTAATCTATCGTTACTTAAAAGCTTTGTCGCTATGAAAGACACACACTGTATATCAAGTATAAAGTTGACGCTAATCATATTTTTTTGACATGAATAAAAAATATACGAATGAATACTTACTAATTATGCCCTAGATGTCTGTGTTAGATTAAATTAGAACTGTGACCGAATATAAAACAGAGCTTCGTTTGTATGTACACTATCTACTGGTTACCCTTACAAATGAAATACATGAGTCCATAATTATGGTAAGTACCTAATATAAAATAAATATACAGTTTCTTGAAAAACATCGCGTGCAGCCATTTGCTAACTTCCTAGAATCAAGCTTGAAGTAAGTTCTAAATCGGAGGGTTCGCTAATTTTAGTTCACCTTGTTGGTTGAAGTACATGTGAAATGGGAAGTATTTTTAATTTAAAATCGAATTTTGCAAATCTTGTACATAATATTGCGATTTAAGTCATTTCGTATAATTATATGAGGTGCTAGCCCGTTTTATGCATCAAAATACAAATAAGTTGCATTAAGTTAATGAAACATTTAGAATTAGAGTGAAGTTCGCATTTGACCGGATTTTAATAAAACTTGCCTCTAGTTGAGTGATTTAGCCTATGTAATGTTATGTAAGATACTTGGACGCCTTAACCAACAAGAAATATTACCTTTCAACCTAAGGGTATTTTTCTTTGGTAAATATTTAACACTTTAATATTAGACACCAAAAAATATTGCGATCTATTCAGATTTCAACTTTTAATATTTATTTTACTAAACAAATAATTTAACGTGCTTGTCTCTCGAAGGGCTACTTATACAAGATGGCCATAAAATAAGTGTATCATTCCCGTTGCCAGTGAGATTTTACCCCAGGAGATTTTTTTTGGAAAAAATCATCTATTCAAAAAACGACCAAAATTTGCGAAAATGGCGTTAAAAATCGCAAAATTTCAGTATTTTCACATCTATTTTGGCCAAAGTAGGTACTGAAATCAGACGAAATTCGGCAAGTTATTTTTGCAACTTTTAAGAAGTTATTGTATTAATGTGTATCAATACCTTATTATTAACGTAACACTAACGAAAAATGTTATTTATTTGAAGATGTTGATTTAAAAATCTTAAAAGTTAAACAAAATCCTGCTTAAGCTATGGATCATTTAATTGTACCTATTAGGTTGCGTAGGTAGTTCCAGAAAAGCATTTTAGATCCACTTTAATATACAACCAATTATACATATTATATGTATGAATCATGTACATATGTAAATTCTTTATTGTACCCAAAACACAGATAAAAATACAC
>JALPQI010003260.1:0-88822 GCA_025490895.1 Thaumatotibia leucotreta
GTCAATCTAAAAACATTTATACAGCATGGCCAATTACTAACTTTAATAACTCAGAATAGGGCATCTAGGGGGGTTTCGTTGAAAATTAGTTCCAGTTTCAGAAGGATCCATATCAATTGGAAGTCACTTAAAATAGTAAGTGGGTCAAACACTTTTTTTGTTATTATTCTGTCTGGTTACCCAGGAGACAAATGTTTTTATATTTTGTTAAAGAAAGTATCCTACATGCTCTACTATCATAATTAGTGGGTGACCCACCATGGAAAGGCCATGTAAGTGTCAAAAAAATGAAAGATTTCTATATTTTAATGCTATTACTATTAAACTGCGATTTTAAGGGTGACCCAGGAGAGCGTAACCTAGCAACGAGTGAAAAAAAACCTGATTGACCCAAGTACCATACACTACTATGACTACAATATTTCCAGACGCTCTGTCGCTATGAAGGTCATGTGCATTGTGCACTTCTCATATTTACTGTCAATGTCAGTCGAAGAGACATGCACACATTAAAAAATACGGCTATCGCAAGATTATTACCTACGTAGTAAAACTTGTATAACGATGGGTTCTCCTTAATATTCTATACATCCATGGGTACTACGTCTACAACTATCTAAGTACAGTGAACCAATTGGATCCGTAGGCCATTCGGGAACAATGTCAAAATAACGCTCTAAATCAAATTGTAGGATTTTTTTTACTATTGGTCAAGGTGAGACTTTTGGAACTCGAAACTAATTTCCAAAGAAACCCTAGCCTATCCTCAGCCCTAAAACGTCGCTGGCAACAGGAATGTAGTTATTTTTTTAGCTACTCTGTATAATATGGGTGAATCAACTTTTTTCGGTCTGTTATTACCGTGGTTACGGTCCCCTGGTTTATGCAAAATTATGTTACTTAAATTATTTAATATTATTCTGGTGTTAATAAGCCCTTTCCTTAATGGGCCACCGACAAACATGGACTACATGCATGTTTTCATAATTGAACGCCACGTGTACGCGATTTATTTAAACGAAATTGGCTTTGGCGAAACTTGAAGGCGTCCCGCGTGAGTTTCTACTGTATTGGCGTAGCTGTCGGCCAGTGGCGTCATTAGCGCCGTAGGCACGATTTTCCGTTGTCGTCTATAGCCGACTGTGGCGGTGAAAAGGTTAAGTAACATAATTTTGCATGAAAAGATTACTCAGGAGACCGTAACCATGGTAATAACATTAACCGAAAGAAGTTTCACCTATATACAATTATTCCTAACAAAATCGTCTTCGTGCATTTAGTACTAATACCTAAACGTATGACAGGAGAGATCAGTAGCCGTACCATGACCTGCCGCCGCATTATAAACGCGGACTTACTTTCTATCCGGCTCGCTCGCCCCAATAAGCGAGTACGAGCGAGATGGACATAAAGTAAGTCCGGGTTTATAAAGGTGCATTCTATTCTATTCTCCCACTCTACGAAATTCGATCGTTACACAAAACGTGATTGGTTGATTTCTTAGAGCGGGGAATAGAACAGCGAATGCTCTTTTGGTCTGAATGCACCTTAACGTGGTGGCAGTTTATGGTAAGCACACAGGACCGAATGGTTATACTTAATGGTAACTAGACTCTATACTTGTTAACATTAAAATTATTAACTAGTAATGGTGACTAATAAGCAAAGAGTATTTGGGTGAAGCAACTTTTTCCTGTCTGTTATTGCCATAGTTACGATATCATGGATCACGCTGGTTTTTTTAATTATGCTACTTTAACTATGCAAACATGCATTTTTCTGGTGTTAATAAGCCCTTTTGAATGGACAACATGCGTGTTTGCATAAATTTAAGTAGCATTTTGTATATAACCAGGGTGACTCAGGAGACCGTAAACCGTAACCATGGTAATAACAGACAAGAAAAGTTGTATCACCCATGTGTTGATTTTAATAATTTGTTGTACGAAAACGTACTAGCCATCGATGTACCGACGAATAGTTTCTTATAGTTAGGTATTGCGATAATATCTGGACTGTTTCCGAAACTTGTATTTGTATAGGATTAAAACTTTTCATTCCTAAAATGGAAATTTATTTTATTTCTTAAGTTTCCAGAACTTTTAGAAGCTTGCACATAAATTCTAGCTCAATCTACACAGCTCTGTAAAATACCAAATACTATTATTTATTAAACATTATTTCTTAGAATTTACAACATTTGTAATCAATACTCTTTGCTAATAATTTATAAACATCTTAAACATAGTATCCTCATTAAATCCCCAGTAATCACAGAAATACAGTAATTATATAGGCCAGAGATAAATAAATAGTGTTAGACTGTCAATCTCTATATAAAGTTATAGTTTAAATATACAAATATGTGAAGTCCCTACATTTGTTATGCAGGGTTTTTTTTTATTTGCGTTAATGGTACGTAATTTAATGGAAGAATATTTAGGTTAGGTTGAGTTATTTAAAAAATAGGTTTAACAACTGAACAAGTGAACATATTGCTACCTTTTATTACATCCCAATGTTACTTATCAATCACCTAATTTTTTTGTTATGTATTTGCATATAAAGATTAACTTTTATGTTATGTATTTGCATACAAAGCCATAAAAGTACGATTTTATATATTGTGTATGAAAACAACAACATTTTTTTTTATGTAACTTGAGCCAATATACTATTCTGTATTCAGTATATTTATTGCTTTCACAGGTAACAAGGCAACTTTCTTCATAATAATGTCCCAAGTAACCTGTCCAAATTACAGCATGTCACAATGAACACCCTGTATACATATTAACATTTCGTATGCTTGGTAGCAGAGCTGCTCCATTACAATTTGACTGTAGTAGATAGCCGTCAAAGTCAAATATGGAATGGACTGCTTGACACTATCACACTACCCCATACTGCTGCGCTCGGGTACATTAGTGATACCTTCCTCTTTCACTCACTCTCTTTAAAAAACCTCAACAAAATCCATTAGAGGTTTAACTAAGATACAACCATACACAAGAACCAACAGCGGCAAATGTCTTTGTACTACATTATGTAATATAAATATTGAGGTGTCAAATCAAAACCATATTATTTTATATCGCAAAAAACCTGTTTAGAGATCAACAGTCTACATTTTTATTTGTCTCTGTCCTCACACAAGCAACTACTTTGTAAAATGCGCTCTATTTTGGACTCGCATTGAACTTTCCACAACATCATTTTCTGTTAGGATTTAGTCAGGAATTATTTTAAAATCAAGGCACTAAAATATTTGAACTATGTTTTTGGCAGTTACAGTCAATTTTGATGCAGATTACTTTCAGAGTTACAACCATGATTCATGGATATACCTATATAAATTTTTGATTTCATACTGCTAAGAATTCATTATGAAACATTTACTGTGAGGTCATAAACATTAAAAATGAATGCGTTCTTAGCCCTGTCATTTGTATAAGCTTCTAACTATATCAATTGTTTTATTTATTTTATTCACTGATAAAAATGTGTAAAATAAACATTTACCCTTATTGAGATTGGGTATTTTACCTTTCAGTACCAATGTTGATGAAAAAAAATACCATGATACAGATACATTACAGAAACTCAATGGCCAAATGTATAAAACAGAAATATACATGAATGAATATTTTCTTAGTTTCAATTATACAGTTGGTTTTATAAATCATGGTTTTGTTGAAAAGCAATAGCTAATTTCTTAATACTATCTCAGTATTTTCACAACAATATCAGTAAATGTGTCAGTACTGCCAGTGCACACGGAAAGGTACCTGGTCACAAATGGACTTAAAAAACACATAAGGTCTATTTTAAGAGTTGTGACAAAGTACGTTTCCATATGAACTGACACAAATTGTTAAGTATTTCTCTGTAATGGATAACTTAAGACTCTCACATTAACTTATAATATCCCTTGACTTATTTTTAACAGTTACAGTATTATATCATGATTGATAAACAACTAAAAAGTGTAATTCACATTTTTCATTATAGATATCTAAGGTACTAATTTCTGGTCATTTATTTCAATTCCATTGCTACCTAAAAATTAATTTTGTACCTATCCCAGCTTAGGACCTAAGTAAGGAGATTGATCACAGAAAAAACAATCAGGTGCTACCGTTTCTTGCAATTCAACTAAATTAAAACTCAATTTGTTGACAATTTTATAATAGCTACATCGTCTGGGCCCGATACCTTCTATCAAAGTGTCATAAGGCGGTGATAGAACATCAAAAAATGCTGCCGGCATTTCAAGCGCTTGTATCTCATGATAGTTAGATGCAGTGGGAGTAAGCACGCAGGTCTCAGAGTTTTCCCTACAAACACGGTCCTGTGATATTTCAGCAAAAAATTTCCGCTTTACATGTGTTCCACTAGCTAATCTGGCAGCCTCACGTTTTGCCTGTATTGCTATGTCAATAGCGCTCATTTTTTCAGTCACAGGATGTTCAGAGAAACTACGAATGTTTACTGCGCCTGATATTACCTTCAACAGTCCGTGCATATGAGGATGGTCATGTAGCGGCATCTTGAAGCCAGGTTTCAGCACGAAAATACTCATGTTGATGCCACTGTTCTGAAACACTTGAATATATGTACATGGGGCTTTATTTGGGTTTTTCCACGTTGCTGGATCACATAATCGTCTCTCCAAACCTAGGTCTTCGCCTCTTAAGGTGTCCATTATCCTTTTAAGTTTGTTTATGTTGGCAGGGAGATCGGCCGTCGACTTGTCGTTGAAGGTTTGTAGCGCGAGCCGGTATGTCGCCACGATTGGTGGCACGCTGACCATGTCCATTGTTTTTGCTTCATTTTTCAAATCCATATGAAATCTGCCTGCAGTAATACACAAGAATTTAGCTCGAGACCGAAAAGTAGAAAATAATCTGCACGATAACAAAGCGAAACTGTCAACAAACGTCATTTTTTATGCCTATTGATTGTCCAATGCTCGTCCAATGGCCATGGATATTGGGTCCAAAACTAACTAAGAGGCTTGTGGGACACAATACTGTGATTGTTAGTGATATCAATGTATGGTAAAAAATAATTTGTACAAAATGAACAACAATCATTCGGAAAAAATAATAGTTATATTATAAAGAGCTAATAAGCTAATAACGTACAGGAAGATATTTCAGCCTACGCGAAACATTAATTTCTGTCTACACCGTCATCTGTTGTTGAATAGCCAAACTAACTGTGAAGCGTCATCTAGCGATCAATAGGCTTACAATTAAAATAATAACGTACCTACCTAAAAATGCTAGACTATCCTGAAAGTACTGAAAGCGTGAAAGTGCGTGAATTAGTAATACAGATTCTCATAAGATGGCATAACTCGATGGTCCTGATGTAATGGAGTTGAGGACTTTCAAATCAAGTTCTTATTCTGATTAGTGATTACTCATTGCAAACAGTTCAACGCTAAATTTAAACGCGTTTTTTTAATCACCACAAGGTATTGTGTGGTCTGTCGTAATGGCGATATTTACCGCGTGTGGCGGGCTGTAAAACCACTTAAATAAATACCTCTGTTTAAACGCGATTTTATTGAGATTCCAACAGTTTCGTCTGTGTTTTATCGATACGATTTAAACTGTTTATATCGATTAACTGGAAACTCTAAACACAGTAGATAAATTCATTAAACGTAGGTCGAAGGCAGATTTATTGTAGGTTATCAAAATGTTTTGCGTGTGATGAGACTGTAACCTACTACCTAGTAGATTAGATACCTACTTGTAGCAGATGGAGCCGGAGTAGTAGATAGCTACTGATAATATGTAGGTACGTACAGTAAAGGAAATTGATTCACGTACCATTTCGGACTTTGTCACAGTGATAATCAACATGAAAGTTGCTAGGAACCTCTTATTGTTCTCACTAGGACATAAATAAAATAATTAAAAAATTAAAAAACACGACTGCCGTTTTAAGCGAACTGAAAAGTAACAAATAATTCCTTTTTCAGATTAATTCTTGTGACCGTATCTGCATAATTATATAGACGCTTGTCTTATTGTTTACTATATTTTGTTTAGATTGCAGTCGGGGAACCTCCATATATTTATATTTTCCGTAAATGAAAGTTTCCCCGACTGCAATCGAAACAAAATATAGTAAGCAATAAGACAAGCGTCTATATAATTATGCAGATACGGTCACAAGAATTAATCTGAAAAAGGAATTATTTGTTACTTTTCAGTTCGCTTAAAACGGCAGTCGTGTTTTTTAATTTTTTAATTATTTTATTTATTTGAAACCTTTTAGTGAATTTGGAGATTCCTTAAAGATGGAAAGAATTTCAAAAACCAACTTCGCATAGGGCTGAAGCTTCGCTCTGGGGGCCCGAGGAGTTCCCATCCCGCTAATTTTGGGCGAAGCCGAAAGGCACGCTACGTGACGAACCAATGTAAATCTATGTTGAGCGAGTCCAAAGGGCGAGTATCAGGGTAGGAGGCCGAAAACTGAGCTCGCGGAGGCCCGGACCTTCACTTCGAGGGCCCAAGCACGTCTTGCAAATTTAAAGAGAGGCCGAAGGCCAAGCTGCGGGAAAATTGTAGTATCATGCTTCTTCACACACCCCAGCATCTAAAAAACCGACATCCGCGTAGGGCCCAAAGCACGACGAGCGAGCCCACACTGTACAACCGTCCCTCTTAACTGATTTAATAATCAAACCGGAGGGCCCAAAGTGCAACGGTTCGATTTAACGCGCCGCACTGCGACGCGCTTTCGGCCGTTGGCTCTACGCGCAGCCGAGCTCCACGTAGAGCCAACGGCCAAAAGCGGCACCCAGAGGCGCGCGAGTTCGCGAGGCGGAAGGCCGAGCTGCCAAAGCCCAGGACTACCATGTCAGCCGACTGAATAGTGTAACGTTAAAATGGATCCGACGATTGTTTCGACAACCTGCAAAGGCCGTAGGACGTACTCCGCGTAGGGCCGAAGGCCCGAATCGTTCCTCAAAGAGGCACTGGTATGCGAGGCCGAAAGCTGAGCCCCCGGCCCGGACCACCGGAGCCAGAGGCACAGACTTTAACTTAGAGGGCCCAAGTGTCACTTGGAAGAAATTTAAAGCAAGACCGAAGAAGGGGACGAAGTACTGCAGCGTAACTATCGGGGTGCTTCAAGCGCGAGCGCTATGGTCGGAGGCCCGACGAGCGAGCCCAGGCGGTACAACCGTCCTTCTTAACTGGCTTAACAATCGAAGCCAGCGCCTAGCGCTACCACACTACGTGATGGCATAGTGTAACATGAAAACGAATCGGAGATCCGTATACCCGACGATCGTTTCCACAACCTGCGAAGGCTGTAAACTGAGCTCCACGTAGGGCCGAAGGCCAGAGCCCAGCGCTCCTTCGCTATACCTACAATGGAAAAGTGTAGCATTAAACCGAATCGTACCAAAATTGTTTCGAGAAAATGCGGAGGCTGAAAGCCGTGATCCTCGGAGGGCCGAAGGTCTGGAGCGCTGCCACCCGGTGCGCTTGCCTGCGAGCTGCGTGAGACTCAAGTTTCCAGGCAAACCCACCTTCATTCATACCAACTCCCCTGCGCAAATGTTAAGGCCAAACCCGACCCTGATCTGATCAAACGGCCAACGGCAAAACGGTCAAAACCTTGCCCCCCCCCCCCCTTTAGTGCTCCTCTGTAGCACCCTTAGAACATATCTAGCACCATTATGTCTGACTAAGTTCATTTTCTAGTGACGTTGTTGTACTCGTACCTATCATGTGCCTAATTACTAATTTGACATTTAACAAAATTGTAGGCTCATATTTTGAATGAAAAAAAAAGATATTTCAAGTTTTAAATTTTATGGGCATGTTACAACACGTACCTATAGCAATTTTGTTTGGCCTCAATTGCTAATATGATTGTATTTTAGGGCCATTCCTTTGATATGCGAATCATATCGTACGTAATTTTTTTGATATTGTATTCTGGCCACTCTTCGCAACGCTGGCCCAATACTTGTTGGGAACTTCTCATACATTCTTGAATTTTTACGCAGATGTGTGCAAGTTCCCTCACGATGTTTTCCTTCACCGTAAAGCACTTTGTGTACAGTACTAGACAAAATGTTCTTTGCAGATGTATGCAAGTTCCCTCACGATGTTTTCCTTCACCGTAAAGCATGCAAGTTCGCACCACGATTTTGATACGAAATCGACTGTTTGGGCTATAATTTTTCCAGCATTTTAGTCGACACTTGTTTCCAACTACTATAATTATGACTGATCATTGAGCTATTTCTTATTAATTAACCGTTACTTTCGAACAGTTCGGACAACTGAGGCAGCTGTGGCAGCTTTTGGTAGTCATGTCATCATCAAAAATATGACAACTTCACTTGCCTATGAATTGTTATCGGATTCAATTTATAAAATTGTTAAGATTCTATGGGAAATTAATATTAACTAGCTCTTGAAATTTTACTGTTAACACTGAAAAAAAATATCGCCCGAAAGTCTCAACTTAAACTTTTGCCCGGTACTGCAGTGTTATTCTCTAAGGAAACCGCCTTGCTGTCAGCGCTGCGTCAGTGCTGCGGCAGCGTCGAGCCTAAAAATGGTATTCACTAATGTACTTTAAACGACACTAGTGCTCGGCGACGAATGCGGCATGAGCTGGAACTACACTGCGTCGAGAGTTTGACGTTTAATGTATGAACTTCGTATTCTCTAACGAAAAACAGCGACGAACTCGACCACAACTTCGCTCACAGCCTCGATTCCTAATGTCAAATAAAACAGCTAGGATTTTAGACAAGGCTGTCTCGATGTCGAGCTCGTTGACGAACGCAGCGTCGAATGTGTGAATAAGAGAATAGCATAGCTGTATATCAAACGATATATCGTATATAAGTTCTATTTGAAAAACTCATCGATTACGAGAGCCGGGGATTGAACCCACGACCGCTGCGTAGCAGCCGTGCATTTTACCCCTTGACCACAAGCGCGTACATACAATGTATCTGTTTCATACACACTTCAAGAAGATGTGTCAACGGTGACAGTCCTGTCACGTCTTAGGCTTCCAAGAAAAACTTCAATAGTGCGATGTAGAACATTTCGAGTTTTCTCGTCGAACATATATTTAAACATATAACTTGTATATATATTTACAATCTGCATACAAAATGCTTTAATTTGATACCCAAATCATAGCATTTAGATGACATATTATTCTTTGCGCTTTAATTGTATTTTAATGAATCTGGTTTTTCTAGAATAAGTAACAAACATTTAAGTTACATAAATATTCGTAATCGTTGTTTGAATCTCTTCATTTTGATACTAAACTCGATAGGTTTCTTTAATATTTATTTTTTTTGGTTAGATAATATTGAATTTTTAGGCCGCCATATTATTTTTAACGTCACATATCCTATGTTACCCGCGACGTCACGACGATTCTAATGATACCTTACACTATTAAAAACGGTTAAGTGGTCGCGAAGATCTGCGCGTTTAAAGAAAATATGAAACATACATAGGGACTGAACACATATACTCTCCTTTTGGCAGTCGTGTAAAAAGGGCAAAATTGGTACTGGTAGGTACCTAATGGGCACCTACATAAATCAATTTCCGTGACTGTACATAATAATCGTTTTTGAGTGAGAATCTTTTTCCGCCTTGATAAGAAGTTTACGTTGAGTTACGATTCCAAATAAAAACCTGACAATGATAAAGAACTAGGTAGGTCAGAAAGGATTTTAAGCCGCGTCTACTCGTAAGTAACATTCTTGAGCATTTTTCAAAAAGTTTGTACATTTGGATCACGTCTTAGATTTTGATAAAAAGGTATCAGCGTAATTCGTCCCATTCGTTTTTCGTTCATTTCTTATATCCGTCTCATTCTGTGTTCGTCACGCATTCTTTATTTGTCTCGATCGCTATATGTCCCTATCGTCTCAAGTCCAATTATGTATCCTGTCTCTTTCTTAATTAGTCTTTTTCGTTTTTCGTCACGGTCTTCCTAGGACTATGTCTTTGTTTGTCTCTCTCGTTTTTGGTATCATTCGCATTTTATCTTTAGTCACTTTCGTTATTCGTCTCACTCTTTTTTTGTCTTTAGTGGTAACTCGTTCCGTTCTTTTTTGGGCACGTTCGCTAATCGTCCCATACTACGTAGGTCTTAGTTGCTATTCATATCTCCTTCGGATCGGAATTGTTAAACAAATTAAAGTTTAGGGGACATGTACTGAAGTGTTATTTTAAACGTGAAACTTCTATGAAATTAGATGAAATTATGACGGTCACTCGGTCAATGAGATATAATTAAAAAAATAATTAAGATTGACGGAAAAAGATAGTTACAAATAGCGACCGAGACGTAAAACGAATGTAACGAACTTAGAATTAGACTGAAAATGAATGAGACTAATCACGAATGTGACCAATAACGAATGCATGAAAAAAACTGAGACGAATAAGTGAATGAGACCAAAATCGAAAGGGATTAATTAAGAATGAGTCATAGGAAGACCGTGACGAAAAACGAAAAAGACTTATTAAGAAAGAGACAGGTTACATAATTGGACTTGAGACGATAGAGACATATAGCGATCGAGACGAATTAAGAATGCGTGACGAACACAGATTGAGACGGACATAAGAAATAAACGAAAAACGAATGGGACGAATTAAGCTGATACCGATAAAAATTGGTAGACTGGTAGAGTCAATGATTCTGAGCAATATCCACCACATATTCCCAAAATGTTTGTATGAAGCATTCCTTTTTTGTTACCGAAAATGTATTGGAATCTGGTAACAAAAAAGGAAAGTTCCATACAAATTTCCCGGGACATTTTGGGGAATGTAGTGGATCTTGTTCAGCATCATTGACTCTACCACCCTACCAATTTTTATCGAAATTGAAGATGTGATCCAAATGTAGGTACAAACTTTTTGAGAATTGCACTCTTACGAATCAATGTTTCACGGCACGTTACGATCGCAGTAACCAGTAAAGATAAGAACTCATCATCATCATCAATTGCCACAGCATCCCTGACGGATGATTGTTGCAACACTGTGTTAGGTTAAGGTATTATTGAGACACCTTGAACAGCTCCGCTTAGTGCGCTTATAGCTATATAAAGCCTATCGCTGCGCGACACTTTTTGCCGCATAAGTCGCATGTGTATTGTGAGTCTGGGGGTGAGGCTATACTACTGGCTTGATGGCGTTTGTCTCTTTTTTGTTGCAGTGCTTCTTTATTTCTGCGCTGAGGTCTCTACGCCACTCAGGTCTCATTTCAGCATGGTTTGCTTTGGCATTAGTACTGACGACTGGGAAGAACGTGCTGAAATGAGATAAGAACTATCAATGGCAATAAAAACCACAAGCCCAACAACTCTCCACTAGTACCTAAGTAAGCCGGAACGGAATAGCTACTGGGAGCTGCCTTTCGTCCGTTTGTTTGTCAGCTGTGGCGTGGGTGGGCTTCTAAGAAGTGATTGCTTCTGCTTGAGAGTTGAATTAGTTGTACTTGCAGGTATGTTTACTTTTATTCTGTTCGGAAATTGTAAGCGTCTGGCAACAAGACGCGTCTAAATATCTTACATGTCTTCATTTTCCGAACATAATGTGTACGTTTCGATCCGAAACCGTTGCTAGGAACCTAACAATCCTGATGGACTCCAATATTGTGTCGCTTGTCTTAATAAGGAAGTGTATAAGTGCGAGAGTGACGCATGACACTATTTGAAATACCAGGCCTAATACCGAAAACTTCGGAAGTCGTAAATTTCCAGATTTTTTTTCTGTCACTCTGAGGGTTTTCTGAAATTATGTTCACCAGGGCGGCAGCGCCGGCAGCACTGAAGCGTCAGGTCCAGAAACTTGCCTGAATTCTCAGAGCGCCTATAGTTTCGTGTTTAAATGTTTTGTATGAGTTAATCAAATTATATAAAAATAAAAGATACCTTCTAGTTAGTTTTTCTTTGGAGAGATTATCTAGATAATTGTGTTTCTTAGCGGGACCTTACGGCTAAATGGCGCCAACTAGTGGCAGTTTCGAGAAAACCCTCATTAAAACCCTCATTTGCGCTAAATAATTGCACGATAAACTGCTTAACGTACCCATAGAGTAAAATCTGACGTGTCCATTACTTGGCATCTCATGGTACGGCTAAATCGAAATTCGTAAATTTCGAGGATTTTTCTCTGTCACTCAAACGAAAGCGTCATCAGAGTGAGAGAGACAAAACCTCGAAATTTACGAATATAGTTTTTCGCGGTAGGGCCACTGACCATGAGCTGCCGCCGCATTATTAACGCAGATTTATTTTCTACGTCGTCGGTGAAAATTCATGTTAATATTTTCATTTAAATCAATTTACAGCCTGATGGTGCCCTGCCAGAACCTTTAAAATGTGTGTAATATGTCGCAAATGAGTGCCAAGTTTATTTTCAGGCACAATTTTGTCTTAAACATTTATTATAAGGTATATGTATATACAGTGTGTAAATCTAATACGGGCGATCAATTAAACCAGGCATGGGATTCATTAGTGTAATCATGGATTACAATGTTTTTTTAAAGTTACTATACCTACATTATGACCCAACAGATTTTTTTTTAAGATTATCGGAGCAGCAACGTAGGTTCGAACATTTGTTATTGTTGATATGGCAGTTATGTCATCTGCTTTTGCAATTAGCTGTCATCGAGTCTTTAGCTCGCGTATGTTGCTCTACATTGCGCGCCGAATTATTTTGTATGGAAAATTTAGTTTCCCTAATTTTAAGTAAAAGTTATTTGAATGTACTTATTATGTCGTAAACTAACACCCGTTAAGAGCTTCGCCCGTATTAGACTTACACCCTTTAGGTATATATAATTTAATGAACGAGGCTACGAAGTTGCGTAAAGTTCTTGCTAGAACCTAATGTATATCTACTTAATGTAGATATTCTAGCAACCACGAAATTACGGAACTAAGTAAATTAATAACTGCATGACTCCCTTATTAATTATTGTCTCCTTCTCCTAAGCTCCTACCTTAACAAGCCGCTATGTATCGTTTGTCCCTTTCCGGGTTTCTGTCTTATCAATATGTTTACACCTACGACAGAAAGGGACAAACAATACTTGGCAGCTTGCTAAGTTACGAGACGTTTACGAATAAGGGAATATATAATATTATTTTCGAACAGCACAAAATTAGCTTGTTAGACATAAAGGAGAAATGGACAAGACTCGATTTTTTTCCACATTAACACGTTCGGCTGAATAACGTCTATAGACGTTGTTTCTGAACGAATCATTCATTCTCCATTCATTCTACACTCTCTTCCATTCATTCACCTCTCTCTCATCTCGAAACTCTAACCGTGTGCACAAGCTCTGTAATTAATTTAGAAAATCTCTGAAAATACAAGTGTTACTATCTAAACGAAGTTATTTTCTTTATCCAACAAACAGACGTCGAAGATTGTATGTTAACAACAAGTTAAGTACAAATTGTGAAGTTCTGTTCTGTTCTTCTCTTTTCTACAACTTAAAATAATTCCGAAGTCTGTCGAGTAGGCAGTATTGACGTAGCACATTAGCAGTAAAAGCTATCATTGCGCCGATTCCCCCGTTTTGTTTAAAATAAATTATTCCGGACCGACATCTGCAATTACACGGATTGGGCATCGGGTTTCCGGACCGTGGCAGGCGAGAGCTAACCAAACATTAATTATTTAAATACCGAAGCAGCAGTGTTAAGCCATCAGACTCTTGAGTGGTGTCCTTCCGGATGAGCCTGCCAAACAGCTTTTTGTTGATCTTGGTATACTCACAGTGCCTTCTCTCTATGTCTTCGAGGTCGGTAAGTAGGTACGTGAGGAGAAATCTTCATGAGTTCACGGTGGCTAAACACAGATCCGAAAGGAGAAAACCAGGGTTAGCTGTCCCTGTGCACAGACTACAAAAATCTGCCAAGTATCTTGGAGTAATGGGTGCTAAAATATACAATAATATATCTGACTCAATAAAAGCAACTGACACACAGAGTGCGTTCATATGCAAATTTAAAACTTATTGCACAGAAAAAGCGTACTACTCGGTATACGAGTTCTTGGATGAATGATAATGTCCAAATCAAATATGAATGTAACTAATTATATGTAGAATCTTAATTAAATTAAATTTATGTAATGAATCGGTTAATTAATTATAAATCAGAATTTGAATAATATTGTATAAATAATGTATCCAAGACATTGTGATAGAATTGTTGACATTTTTGTTTTTTATTTATTTTTGTTTTATTATCTTTGAAATGAATTTGAATGTATTGTAATTGTAAAATAATTTATTGTAACATTTCTGACAGTGTATGATTAATACCAATAAAGATCTATCTATCTATCTATCTATTCACTAAGGAAACCGCCTTGCTAACAGCGCTGTAGCAGCGCTGCGGCAGCGTCGAGCCTAAAAATGGTATTCACTAATGCACTCTAAACGACACTAGCGCTCGGCGACGAATGCGGCGTGAGCTGGAACTACACTGCGTCGAGATTTACCGCCTACAGTTCGACGACGAGCTGTTCTATGTTAGTGAATACCGTTTTTCGCAGCGCTGCGCTCTACGTCGAAGTGAAGGCTGTCTCGTCGTCGAGCTGGTTGACGAACGCAGCGTCGAATGTGTGAATAAGAGAATAGCATAGCTGGAGTGGCCGAGTGGTTGAGGCATCAGCCGCGAATGCTGAGGACGTGGGTTCAAATCCCACCTCCGGCGTTGGAAAACTTCGGTTTCTTTTTGCCACTTTACCTATACATGGCAGTGTTACTGCTGAAAAAAAATAAAACTCAAAAAATATTTAAGAAAACAATTTCAGTTGTTTCACAAAAAACGAACACTAATTAATAACTTGGTAAAAAAAGTCACTTATATCACAAAAAGTAAAAAAACAACTTTGAGTGAGCTGGAATAGAATGGATTAATGCTTATAGTTGACCCCAAAACGAGAGGTTTTTCAATAACTTAAGTAGGTACCGAGTTAATATCTAAAGTAGTCGACGGAGATAAGGTACCTGACCTAAGATCTGAGAGATCTGATTACTCTGTCTTCGACTGTCCTAAAACATACAAAAATTAGAAGTACCAAAATAATCATTAGGTGTCATGACGATTCAAAGGTGCTTGTTTACTATGCCTACCAGTGGCGAAGCGTTGTAATGGTCTTACGTACCACCCCATTTGGGCTTAATTCTTCCCTGTGTTGATTAAAAAAATGTTGGTCAGTGTTGCATAAAACCATCTACTCGCCAGAACTCCTAGCATTTAGCAAGTGACCGGCAACAGGGGAGCGTTATAACCGCCATTAGCGAACAATTATTTACAAAGCTCCACCGACTAGTTTAATCCATATTCATTGGACCAGTACCTGTCATGAACTGCCGCCGTGACCTTAATGAGGCGGTGGCGGATTAACCTTCAATTCTAAAAATTCGAGAAAAGACGGTCAAAAAATGGGCCAATATCTCCCAAAAAAATTGACGAATACCTCATAGAGTATATTGAATAATTGGAATATGTACCTATTAGCAATTTAGCAAACAAATTTACAAGTATCTGCCAAAATAGAACAGAACTAACCACATTCAACGTCCGCAAGTACGTAAATAGTAGTAAGTAGTAAAAAGGGCCCTTTTTTTCTAAGAGGTATTTTAAAAAAATACTTCTAATTAAAGGAATATATTTAAGAAACTATAGTCAATCTCGCGGTGAAATACTGCCGCACAAACGATGTGCTAGGCCCAAGTGTCAATGAGTGCATTCCTATCGCATACCACCAAAATTATGAACAGTATAAGTAAACACTTCCCGACTTTTTACGGAAACATAACCATTTTTTTGGCCATGCAACCCAGCGCACTACAAGTGGGTAGGTACTAGGTATACTAGAAGTAAATATTTATTATTTAATTTAGAGCTCAACTTATACTAGATTATCTGCATTGACTGGAAAATGCTTCGTGAACAGACATACCGCTTAGCAGTCGTCACAGATGGTGGAAAGTCTAAGAATTGCGCATCTTTATAATTAGGTCGCTATTGATCAATAGGTAGGTATTGCGTTTGCAGGTACAATTATGTTATACATAAATAAAAAAAAATTAAATTAATAATTTGTCAGCTCTCGTAGCCTAGTTGGTAACCCTGCCTACGAAGCTGGAGGTTTAGGGTTATTTGTGTATGTATTTATTTATCACACGTTGTTCCCTGGTCATGGCATGGCAGTCTTTCTATTTAACTATCTATATGTGTATAGATTTTAGGTGTCGTCGCCTGGTATCCACTACCCATATCACAAGTCTTAATTAATAATTAAGCTTACCTTGTGACTAGGTCGATTTGTGTAAGATGTCTCAATATATTTGTTTATTTATTTATAAATAAACATCATGATACAATTTGACTGAAATCGACCCAAGTCACCTAAGACAAGAGATACCGTCACCGGGATTCGAGAACAGGACTTCGAGCTTCACAGGCAGGGTAATCGACCGAGCTACGGTGGATATCAAAATCAATTAAAATATGACAACATTGACTACCAACCTACTTATCAATCTATTTTAGAATGAATGTTCATTACATTAGCTGCACCACAGAATATATTGCACATTAAAATACTTTCCTCGATCGGCGGCAACAATCTTCGTAAATTTCGAAGATTTTTCTCAGTCACTCAAACGAAGGCGTCATTAGAGTGAGAAAGACAAATCCTCGAAATATACGAATTTCGATTTTCGCGGTAGGCCTGCTCAAACTTATCGACGCTTTCGCATTTTTAAGGCAAATCGCACCGTATTACCGTCGATCGGTGTCGTCAGATCATAGTGGTTTCATTTTCGCTCTTATTGCGTAGTGATAAAGGTTTTCATAAGGCATCGATAGATTTGGGGACACCCTAATTCAACTAGGCATATACATTACGATTTTAATGCACAATCCCTGAAATACAGGGGTGAAACATGAGTCGTGAACAGTAATAAATTTTTCTAACTCTATAAACAACTAACAATTGAATGACAAGTTACTTAAAAATAGTCATGTTTTTTTTGTATTTTTTTCTAATTTTTAAAGTGTTTTTCAGAAATGATAACGGCTATTTAAGCTATTTAAAACGTTAAATGTAATAAAAATCATTTAATTTTACACGAAATAACAAAAATGCCGTTATTCATTACTTCAATTTGAAGAGGTAATTTAAACTACCTATGTATTCCATTAATTTGTCTTAAAAATCGTTTTGGATTTCCTGAAGCCAAAAAATACAAAAACAGAAACCCAAAAAAATACAAAAAATTAATAAATATCTTGTCAATTTTTAAGGAACTTGTTAGTTGGGGCATTTAATTGTTAGTAGTTTATCAGAGTTAGACAAACGTATCTATTACTGTTCACGACTCATGTTTCACCCTGTAAAAACGTCGAAGCCCTTTTCAAAAGCACTGACGATATACGTCGTTCTTGAATTGGTCGCATTGCGGATGTTACAAGATCTAATGATCTATTGTAGATCTGGGTTTACCTAGTGCCATTGTTGCTTTGTGCCGGATATAGATTGGATACATCCGAATATTGGCACTAGCTATAATAGACTATTAGCCAATCGTTACAAAGTAAAGCAGTGTGTGTTATTTACGAGTTTAATGCGGACATTGCGGACTTAATTTCTATCCCTCTCGCTTGCAACAAATATGAACGGGTGGGATGTATAGAAAATATTGTGCATTGTAGTGATAAGAATGATAATATTATAATAGTACATTACGATACAAGAGCGAAAAAATTGAAGTTCGAAACGAGAGGCGATGTTTTAAATCGATATGAGTTACGAATTTAGTTTTTAGTTTTTACATGTGTCTCGTACGACGTTTTTTTAGTACAGATGGCCCGCCGAAGCTTTGAACCTGACGTAAAATGACACACTTCTCGCACTAGAACCTAAAAAAGGCACCACCTGTGCTAAAATAGTACATTACGAAACAAGTGCGAAAAAAATGAAGTTTGTAACGGGTGGTGATAAAGTAAAACGCGGCCGGAGGGAGTTTTAAATCGACACGAGTTAGGAATTTCCTTTTCCCACGTGTATCGTACGACGTATTTCAGTACAGATGGGCTCCGAAGTTTCGCCCTGACAAAAAAGAACCTATTTCCGCACTAGTCCGTAGAAAAAGCATTATCTGTACTGAAAATACGATTTTCGCAAAATTTCTTGCGCGAAAAAAAAACTTCTTCTTGGTCCAGTGAAATCCCACCTCCGGCCTTAGTAAAATTCGGTATTTTTTGTTTAGTAGATATGTGACATCTAAAATTTACTTCAAACTTCATAATTTTTATTGTCACAAAAAGAAAAACTTACTACTAATACATAAATGAACTTAACTAAGCTGATTACCTAATAAGTATAAACTTAAAATAAATATTTTGTGAGGCAATAGGTCTCAGTGTCCGCATGCTGCGCAGGACGCTCAGCGCTGGTTTTCAGACTGAGCCTTTAAAAAAAATGTTTTTATTAAAATTATTTTGTATGTATGTTTTTTGTGAGCCCTTGAATTCTTCACATAAATTCAGTTTCCGAGCAACATTTTCCTACCACTAAGTAGATAGGAAAAACCATGTTATTATCATTGTATATTTTTCATATCCCAAAATATCTGACATAAGATTCACAGAAGCACAAGTAGCCATCCAGCGGATACAGTGTACTAACAAGTCTAGCGGACGGACGGACAGACGGACAGGCACAAAGGAAAGCTTCCTGTGTTTATGGCGATACGATTGTTACTGGGTGTTACATAAAATGGCGTCGTTTGATGTTAGACTGGCTAATTTAGATAATTAGGTACCTAGATGCTTAGCCAAGTTGCCAATCGCTAGCGCTTTGTAGCGTATCGTAGTTTTCCCTCTCTGTGACTCTTTTAAATTAGTGCGACAAAGACAGTTAGCTGCCTTTGGTTTACGATTGACGATTAAGCGCTAGCGATTGGCAACTTGTCTTGTCTAAGCACCCTGTTGGCCTAATGCGTACTCCCAAGTTCGCAAATTTCAGGGATTTGTGGATTTGTCTCTGTCACACCAAGGAGGGCGTCGTTAGAGTGACAGAGACAAATCCCCGGAATGCGTAATTCGGAGTTCGCGGTAGGGCCGCTGAGGATTTTCATTTAAATATTTAGGTTCTCCGCTAGGTTTACTTAGCATATGGTTGGAGCTAAAGTATGTCGTTGCGAGACAGACTATCCGTCCCTCTTTTATTAATATAAGCAGTTAATAAAAGACGAGAAGTTTATCTCGCAATTATGTGCTAAGCCCACAGTGTCTATACGGTTCGTTAGTAGTGTGAGATCCATAGGATCCATACCCCTTGTACCTACTTGTTTGCCACCATTTAGAGGACCCAACTAGATTCCAAATGATTTACTAACCCACCACCTGAAACACCGTCCAATTTTTTACCGACCAACAATTAATCTTTTTTCCGTGGCAATAAACGCACGTGAACAATAACATGCCACTGCACACATGCTTCGTCCACCGTTAAAACACCACTGGATCTTTAAAAAAACTTAAAAACACCAAATAGTTACACCTATTAAACGGACGGCAAAGCAGAGACAGTACTAAAACGATCTCAGCGTCACGTGTAGTTCGGGGAATCGTGGTGATTATCTTTTGTAAACTAATAAAATGTTATACCAGAATGTTGGAAAAATAATTCTTAGGAAATTGGGCCGAGGTGCGAGCGCTACCGGGGGTTTTGTGGTCAGAGGAATAGAATAACTAGGTTTCCGATAGATCAATTTCAACCTTTTTGCCGCAATGTCAACTAGATACAAAAGCCATCAGTCAGATGTCAACAAAATGTCAAAACTGGAATTGTAATTTTAATCACATGGACTAAGATATATTTGTCTTTTTGATATATCAGTCGTTGGCATCCAAAAGGTTTAATTAGCTTGCGTTGAAAAAAGGCCCACATTTCAACTTGTTGAAAAATAGCCATGCAGCCACATCATCATTACTACATAGTATAAAATAAAGTCACTTTTTCTGTCCCTTTGTACGCTTAAATCTTTAAAACTACGCAACGGATTTTGATGAGATTTTTTTTAATAGGTAGAGTAATTCAAGAGGAAGGTTTTTATTTTATTATTTTATTTAGGTATAGTACCCGTGCAAAGCCGGGGCGGGTCGTTATCAATAAAAATAACATCTTGGTGACAAACCACCCTATGATGGCGAATGCGGACTTATGGCGACATTGGTACGAGTAGTAGGTCCAAATTCTTACCCAATTATCAATAATTTGCTCTCCTTCGTTTGGTTATGCAACAGAAAAGACTTAGAAGCTCGAACAATCGAAAAGGTTCGCAACTCGTAGAGGTGAAGTTTCATGTTTGACCACTAGTCACACCACTTTATCTGTGCAACGCAGAATTAGCTGTCATAATCATCATCAGCAGCCGAAAGACGTCCACTGCTGAACATAGGCCTCCCCCAAAGATTGCCACAATGACCGGCCCACATGCCACCCGCATCCAGCGGACTCCTGCGACCTTCACCAGGTCATCAGTCCAGTCAGTTAGCTCAGCTGGATTTACACTTTATACTATATCATAATATGCAATAGGCTTCCTCACAAGTAAAACCTCCGCTAGAGGCACCGCACGGGCGTCAATTACATAGCATGTAAATTAACCATTTAATTCCGGAAAAGAAAATATTCGCCGCACTAATTATTTGTCTATTGTACAATAATTAGGTTTACTGCCGAGTTACAGTTTACATGTTTTTGTTGTTCTACAGTAAAACAGTGTGTACCATGAGCTGCCATCGTTAGTTTCACGAGGACTTACTTTCTATCCCTCTTGCTCGCACCAGTATGCGAGTATGAGTGGGATGGATAGAAAGGGACGGAATGGATTCGCGTTAAACGTGTCATGTTAGGAATACTGACTTGGACGATATTTCTTCATCGTCTGTACTGCTATATTTTACAATTTTAATAGCTAGACTAATTATGTTTTTATGAACAGAAAAATATGCTACGCTAATTTAATTAAACAACTACGCGATGCGAAATGAAAATAATGAAATACATAATATTTTACTTGCTATTTTTAACATTTTTGTTCCCGTGACGGCGGAGTCAGTGGTGTACTGGGGAACTAAAGCAAAGCAGATTATTAATAAACTAGCGACCGGCCCCGGCTTTGCACGGGTACTATACCTACATAAAAACCTTCCTCTTGAATTACTCTACCTATTTAAAAAAATCTCATCAAAATCCGTTGCGTAGTTTTAAAGATTTAAGCGTACAAAGGGACATAAGGACAGAATAAGTGACTTTTTTATACTATGTAGTGATGATAAATATAAATGTCTTGGTCCATCTTACGCAAATCGACGTAATCCCACGGTATAATAAATAATAATCATTATTAGATATCTACGTTTCATAGTATTGTAGGTAGGTAGGTATATCACATCACAATGACATCATCACCCTCCTGTAAGTAGGCATTTCGTACTTATTAGAAGGAAAGAAAAAATGTTTATAATTAGAGACAATTTAAGAACACAGTAGAAACAAAACAAAACACTAATGAAATTTTGTCCCGAAATGGCCAAAACTCAGCATTTTGCCAACATTTTATTAAGTGCCTACCAATTTCCAAGCTATTTGTAGGAGTTATTTAAAAACCTACTTACTTCTCTATTAAGCGGATATTTAAATATAAATTATAAATAATAATAAGTACGAAAATCCTACTCGTAATGATCGAGTAGGTACAATACAAAATGACTATTTATGGTGCATTTAGACCAAACGAGCATTCGCTCATTCTATCACACACTACGAAATCAACGAATTTCGACGAATCACGTTTTGTGTAACGAACGAATTTCGTAGTGGGGGATAGAATGAGCGAATGCTCGTTTGTCTAAATGCAAGAGATCTTATAATGAAATGTGTAGCTTATAAACAAATCAAATACAAAGCGGTATATCCACAGCACGTACTTTGATAACTATTTAGGGTGCGTACGCACAGTAGGTAGCGTTTGATTGTCTCTATCTGTTTACAGACTGTCGGAAGCATTCGTGCTGCCTTTAGTCTGCTGTGACACCAACTTGCATTGTGCAGCACATTCGTCGGTTGAAAGTAAAAAAAAGGTAAGCAAAATTAGCCGTGTGGTGACGGCAGTAAGAATACATTTGTCATCACCCCAAACTCCTCCTGCGGGTGTCGTAAGAGTTGACTAAGGGATTGAAGTGTCACTGACCATTATTTGACAAAATATTGATGATGGGCAGCAGCGTCATCATAGTGGACACATTACTGCGATCGCCAATCCGCCTGCCCAGCGTGGCGATTATAGGCATTTATCTTCTAATGCGTCTATACGCATAGTTAATAGGAGAGGCCTACGTCCAGCAGTGGGCTATCATAGGCTGATGATGTAAGCAAATATGACTGATTTTCTACAGCATTTGATGTCTTTGACACATATCGTGAAACACGTTCGCAGATATATTATTACGTTAATACTAATAAATATCAGTAATTTTAACTAGAAATATATGTGAACTTCAGGTTTAAGGTTTTAAGTTGGTGATATAACCAAGATTGTGTTATGAAAGTGCGTGATTATGAAATAATGCAAGTATGCACGTTCGTTGACATTTTTTTTTACTTTCAACGGACGAATGGCATAGAGTAGAATGCACTGCACATATGCACTAAGAGCGCGAGTAATAACGAACGGTAGTTGGTTAAGCACTCGACCAATCTTCTGACTCCCTGTCTTTTACTAACTATATTAATAAAAGAGGGATGGATAGTCTATCTCGCAGCGACATACTATCGCAACAATCACGTGTTAAGTCTACACTAACCACACTTAGGTACAGGCCGATCAACATTACCCAGTAATTTACTACCTACGAAACTTTGCTTTATTTCAGTGTTCCAAAGTATTTCTTGTTATCTGAAAAGATTTTTAAAGTTTCGTATACAATATTTTACACATACTCATGAAAATAACTTCGATAGTTATTAATTGCTGCGCTTATATGTGCTCAGTGCTTTTATGTTTATTATGTGTAGGTATAAAGCATTAAAAAAATCAATAACACAATAAGTAAAATAATTTAAATTCAGTGCACGTTTTGACTTTAAAACATCGTAAATACTATTATTATACCTAATACGTACCTAGTTAAAAAATAAACCGTGCCGGCCTATTCTATTGCCTTTTTGCTACTGCCCTTCTTTTGAGTGTGGTTATCAAGAGTTTTCGGCATGGATTACCTACTCGCACCAATGCGTGAGTTTTAGCGGGATGGATAGAAAAAAGTCCGCGTTTAACCCACAGTCGAAGCTTATGGTAGGTACACAGTTTGAAAGTAACTCGCACTCAATCTGTAGTACGTACTACGTACTAGCTTGCAGTAAACGCGGCATCTTTCAAGCGGATGAGCGAGTTGTCTATGCTCCGATTTATATTTAAATCAGACGCATAGGTTTGTTCCAGATCGTCCCCAAACACAAATATTGAAATATTGTTAGCGAATAAGTGATAGCGATCTACTTGTAAAGAAGAAACTTTAAATTTTGTATTACAAATACTTATTGGATATATGATAATACCAAAAAAAATAGACCAAGATCACCAAAGTGATCATCCGAGGCTCTTACCTGGCCTTTACCGCTCGGCCACTCGGTCTAAGCAACCACTTCTCTTATTCACACATTCGACGCTGCGTTCGTCAACGAGCTCGACGACGAGACAGCCTTCACTTCGACGTCGAGCGCAGCGCTGCGAAAAACGGTATTCACTAACATAGAACAGCTATGCTATTCTCTATTCACACATTCGACGCTGCGTTCGTCAACGAGCTCGACGACGAGACAGCCTTCACTTCGACGTCGAGCGCAGCGCTGCGAAAAACGGTATTCACTAACATAAAACAGCTCGTCGTCGAACTGTAGGCGGTAAATCTCGACGCAGTGTAGTTCCAGCTCACGCCGTTCGTCGCCGAGCGCTAGTGTCGTTTAAAGTGCATTAGTGAATACCATTTTTAGGCTCGACGCTGCCGCAGCGCTGACACAGCGCTGTTAGTAAGGCGGTTTCATTCGGCGTTTACATGCAATCTCTAACAAGACTAGGCGCCTTTGAACATACTCTTAAGGGCATGCCAATACATGCATCACCATGATGCATGCACCTTCTATCCGAATAGGTACCTTTCGGTTTTCTGGTATAGCGGAAATAAGTAGTAGGTGGGCTACTTTTTCAAAGTTGTCCCCTCACTTTTTGCTAACGTAGGTATTTTATGTGATTTTTACTCAGAATCGTTTTCGATCCCAATAGGAGAAAATTTTTGTCCCAAAATCAGCATATATTTTTCGAACTTTTAATTCCGTTCCCGCAATACAAAATGTCTGTCCAATGGATGCGGACAGCTCACGACCGATCTTTGTGGAACTCTCTGGGGTAGGCCTATGTCCAGCAGTGGATGTCAATTGGCTGATGATGATGATGATGATGAATACAAAATGTGTGAAAAATTTCTCCTATTAGGATCGAAAGAGCTCGCGATCCTGATTGGAAATAATATTAAAAGTTCCAAATAAATAAAAAATGGAAAAAATGGCTAAGGTCGGCCCTTCCGCAAACTTCGAAATCCGCAAATTTCAAGGATTTGTCTCTCTCAGAGCTTTAGAATTTAGTACCTATTGAATAATTATAATAGTGTTCATGGCTGACATTTGCACGCTTGCACGCAAGCTAGATACATGGTTCTTAATGTACATAATGTAAACATCCTTAAACTGTGTCTATGCAAATAAATATTTTGATTTTTGATTTTGATTTTGATTTCAGTCTAATGACGCCTTCGTTGGAGTGACGTCACGAAAAACCCTCGAAATTGACGAATTTAGATTTTCGCGGTCAGCTCGCAGTCCTGTTCGGGAGCAGGCCGCGCACGTGCGGGCGATTGTCGGCGGGTTAATTCCGTCGCCGCTAATTGACTTCTAAACGGCTAAGTAACCCGCAGTGCCCTCTGATTGAGATGGTACGATAACACGTGGACGATATGTTCAATGTGTGATATAGGTAGCATAACACTTCAGGGGGTTACCACGGTCTGCGAATGCGATTCTTTAGGACCTAATCTGAATCGCAATGGGTCATTCAAAATTACCAAAAACGCCATCGCATCGAGAAAGCGCCATACATGTACCTATAACATTTGAAGAGATCCCTCGATTTCTCCAAGATTCCATCATCAGGCCCCAACTTGGTGCCAATGCCAACGGGGCCATCTCGGGGTTATAGGTAGGCGTAGGCACGTTCGATCACAAAAAAAAAAAAAATAGGTTCACGATTCACAGAGATATCGTAACATACATGTATACAAGAAGAAAAAATCAGTCGAATTGAGAACCTCCTCCTTTTTTTGAAGTCGGTTAAAATACGAATATTATTGAAAAATCTGTACCTATCAAATTTTATTGCTTATCTCGGAATCTTGAACTTACAATATTTGGGTGTGTTAGATGTGTATATGTATATAGGTACACGTACCTATATTTAATGAATGTATGTGCTTTTAGCCGTGTGCTGACGGCATTAAGAATATATTTGTTACCACCCCAATTCCTCCTGCGGGTGTCGTAAAAGTCGACTAAGGGATCGAAGTGTCACTGACCATCATTTGATAAAAGATTGATGATGGGCAGCAGCGTCATCATAGTGGACACATTACTGCGATCGCCGATTCGTTTGCCCAGCGTGGTGATTATGGGCATTTAGGTACCTCCTAATGCGTCTATACGCATAGTTAATAGGAGAGGCCTACGTCCAGCAGTGGACTATCATAGGCTGATGATGATGATGATGATGATGTGCTTTTCCTGTCCACTTGACAAGTTTTGTTAAAGTTTTGCAGCCATAAGTAAATAAGTATATAGTTCCGACCGCTAGTTCCGAATGTACCGATAACAAATGCTATTTCAAAAACTGTAGCCCTACCGCGAACTACGAAATCCGCAAATTGCGGGGATTTTTCTCTTTCACTCTAACGACGCCTTCGTTGGAATGACAGAGACAAATCCCCGAAATTTACGAACTTCGGTGTTCGCGGTAGCAGGCCTGAGTCTGATCATTTTAAAAACTATAGATACCTACTTACCCCCGTATTCATAAACGTTTGTTAACTCAACAAGCCGCTAATAATTGTTTCTCCCTTTCGGTCTTAACAATGTGTCCATAAGAGCAAAAGGGACAAACAATTATTAGCGGCTTGTTAAGTTAGCAGACGTTTATAAATGAATAAGGGGGTTAAGCACTAACATACAATAAGAAACCAATGTTTTTATTACGCATAAACTCTTTTATTCAGCCACACATGTGTTATATTAACGTCGCTCGTTGAAATACTGAATAAACAAAGCTTACGCTAAAAAAACCTACGAATTACTTAAATGTGTCGCTTTCCATTGCAGCTTTTGGGTGAAGGAATAAGAAATAGCTTTTTTGCAACACGCGATGGATCGGATTTTTGTATTGTGTTAGGGAATCATTAGATGAATGAGGTATTTTAATGTGCATAGTCAATTAATTAATCTAGACCACGGAATTAGATTTGGATAGAAGAAACAAGTTCATTCATTTGTATGGCGGCCGAGCGTGTCAGATTTTGTACTGAAGTTGTTACTTGCCTATGATTTTAAATATGTCTCAGGCCCTTGAGTATCCATATTTTTTTGTGTTGTTGCAATTAATATTACATAAGGAGGCATTATTAATGTTTTTGTTCACTTCAACTTACAAAATTTGACGCCTGAAAGCTGCAAGCTGCGATTAAAGACGAACAACTCAGTGGATTTCACTGAGTTCATTTCACACGCTAAGTAGATACGTTTGCTTGATCTATGGTATATATGACATCCGTGATCTAGACGTTATTTCTTACGATAAAAAATCATAGATTTATTTTTCTTGAAACTAGTTTACAAGTTAGATCTGATTTTATTATAGGTACCTATTAGAGGTGTGCGCCGATCGAAAAATCATCGGCGGCGGCGTCCGATGGTTTTTTGACCGGCGGCGGCGGCGTGATCGGCGTGAAATCGGCGTGACATCGACAGAATTCGAAACAAAGCTGTCTCCCAGAAAAGTAGTCTGAACGTTCAATATTTAAGTCATTGAAGTATGTACTTTATCATAAAACATTAGAAATACTCCAAATTATCATCATAATCATTTCAGCCATAATATAACACGTCCACAGCTGAATATAGTATAGGCCTCCTCTTTGAACCTCCATTTATACTGGTTAGAAGCGACCTACATCCACCGCCTCCCGGCGATCTTCATAAGGTTGTTTGTCCACCAGCGGACGACTAAGCTACGTTTGCCAGACTGTGGTCTTCAATCAATATGGCCTGCCCATTGCCACTTCAGCTTGCTAATCTGGACTTCTAGAGGGCTATATCGGTGACTTTAGTTCGTCTTCGGACTTCGGTCTACGTCTCGGAGATCTTATCATTTCGGATTCAATAAAGTAGAGAAACTCCGAAAATAGCTGTCTATAGCTCGTTCAGCTACTTTGTGTCTTGAATTATCGCCGACAGTAAAGGATCATGTTTCAACATCGACATTTCGTCTTATGGCACTGCGGTATGTCGGTAATGTCGGACGAAAATAAATTGCAGTTTCCTAAACATTGCCCAACCGAGTTAAATTCGATCTGTTGACATCTTTCTCGAAGTTGAACTTATTTCATTGGACTATTTTGTCCCACGTAGGCGTACAAGTCAAAAACGTGGAGTACCGAGTTTTCAACAGGAACTGGCATTTGACATAAGTGTTAGGTAATTTTTATGCTCACTCATTGGGAACCTCGTTTGAGGTCATCGAGGATCGTGCTCAGTTCCTCCATTGGCTTGGCATGGCAACGATTTCGTCGACAAACCGAAGGTGAGTGATGTATTCTCTGTGTGTGGTCATGCCAGTTCCTTGCCATCCCAGGAACTTCAAGGCGTCTTCCGTTGCGGCAGTAAACAGTTTCAGAGAAATAACGTCTGTGTTACGCCTCTTCGCAACGGAATCGTATTCATGCTCTGCTCCTGTATTCGGTCCAACATTGTGACTTCAACACTTCGATGTACCGATAGTACCGCTCACATTTCCACTGAACCATTCTCATGAGCAACAATCGCTAAGCATAATGGGAAATTACACTCTTCAGTCTTTTGCATAATTTGCTGCAGCTCCATATGGATGCGAACTATGGGGCCTAACTATAGCTTCCTTGGAATCCAGCTTATTCGGGAGGCTAAAAACGTCAAGTCCGTGTTCTACACAGTCTGATGACCTTAGAAAACACTTCAAAAACATGGCTCAGGAACAAGACGGGCTTGTAGTTCTTCAAACGGGTGTTATTAATATTAGCTTTTTTGAAGAACAACACCAACTTGGTTCTGTTCCATGTGTCAGACGTTTTTCCCTCGGAAAATCGCTAGCTTGAATTACAGAGCTTTTGGGCGACTTAAATTACCGGTATAACACTCGAAAGAAGCTCAGGTATTCTGTCATCGCCCGGCGCCTTGTTGGTCTTAACCTTTTTTTTTGTTTAGGGGGAAAAATGCTTTACGCATACCGCTCAGGTGCGGGAGGGCACCCGTCCGGACACCCGTGTTGGGCGCGCTTTCCTCCTCGGTCTCCATGATGCATTGAGACGGACCCTCCCGAGACCGCCACAAGGAGACCGTGGGTGCCGGAAGATTTCCCGGCACCCGGCGGCATATCAGGTCTGTGGTTATGCCACCGACCACACTTCGGCTGCAGAGGATAGGGCGAGCGGCAACGACAACACCGATACTCCTATTCCTCTGCAGCCCCACCGACGCCGTTACGGCTAAACGGCCCCGCCAAGGTCGCAAGGGGTAGGGAGAAAGGCGCTCCGTAATACTATCACGCCTCTCCCCCTGCGATCCCGCCTCGGCCGCAGAGGATAGGGAGAGCGGAAACGACAACACCGACACTCCTCTTCCGCGTGGTTCACCTCCACGCGTCCTAAGCGGGCTCGGTGAGCCCACTTGGAGCGTCCTCCTCGGGCCAGCCGGCGGCCCAAAACTGGCCGGCCCTGGTTGCCTCTTCGCTTCACCGTGGGTGACCAGTCCACGGTTACTGAGGGCCTATCACGACTAGGTGGGCACCCCACGGAGGGTTGTTGGTCTTAACCTGCTTTAGGGCCCTCTTTATCATGCACTGACTTATGTCCGCGATATAAGGTCAGGACAGCGGCCCTACCGCGAAAAACGATACTCGTAAATTCAAATCAATCACTCAAACGAAGGCGTCATTAGAGTGAGCGAGACAAATCCTCGAAATTTACGAATTTCGTTTTTCGCGGTAGGGCCGCTGGTCATAGAACCTTTCAATCTCACCGAAAATCTAAGCTTTTGATAACTTTATGGCAACTTCCCGTTTCGACTTTGTTAGCTAGCTTTGACATAGCGTGTTCGTCGGCTTACAATACAAATACAGCAGGTCCATTTTAAATTTAAAACCTTTTAGTAATATTGTTGTTACAAACAGTTTACGATGCATTTTGAAGTGATTCTGTGAATATAAAAACAAAGTACGCGGTCAAATTGTAAACCTTTTCTTTTACTGTGGAATAATTATTAGAATTAAAAACGAATCAAAATTTTTGACACACCGATTTCACGCCGGTCAAATTCATCGGCGGCGGCGGCGTGGAAAAATCATCGGCGGCGGCGGCGCGGCGGCGCGGCGCACATGTAGTACCTATACCTTCGCCTATAAGGTTAAGGCGTGCACGTGTGCGTGATTTGTTGTTTTAAGTGTCCTAAACGAGTTTTGAAACGGTTTTATTGTTTTACAGCGGCAGTAAATAATTAAAATTTAGGCGTTTTGAATGAAAAACATGTGAATCTTATGGTGTCTATAATAGTTATAGGTACCATACCATTGCTATGAGATCGTCGGTCTCCAGAGCTCAGTTGGTAGTCGGTAGGTACGTCTATAGTACACTGCCTACGAAACGAACCTGGAAGTTCCGGGTTCGAGTCCAGCCCTCATTTATTTGTGTTTATATCACAATATCACGCCCCCGCATCGGGCTTTAAAGCCATACTAAATACTGCCGCAAAAACACTGCTTAAAAATTATCTTGTAAAGATGTCAAAGCCTATGATGATGATGATGATCACAAATATTTATTAACGTGAATTTGGTATATAGCCATGATCTGAACGTATTGCAGTATTGTGTAAGTGATTGGCAACTTTCCATCGACAGCAGTAAAATAAGTGTGAAAGCAGTTCTTGTATACAATGATAATAAATATGTTATTCTATCTTATAAACTAGAGTTGATACAAAAAAAGTAAATATTATTTACGTAACAGCCCACAAAATAGTTATACCCATAATCAGATATAAAATCGTAAGCAACAACATTTTTATAGGGCAGTGTAGGTATCAGTCGCATAAACCACCACTTACTCATGTTATCTCGGGTGAAACTACCTACTCATTTCATCCTCGAATTACTAGCACAAACATTTCGCACGTCACATTTTGGAGTGCAATGGGTCACTTTCCACCCTCGTTTAACAATATAATCTTCATTACATTCGAAAAAGTTTACGTTTGTGGATAAAGGTCACTTAACACTGGCTGGACGATGTGAATTATCATTGGAAATTGGAATACATGCAATGGAGAACGTCCAATAAGATAAAGGCGTTTCACACGTGCGTCATTGTTTACTTGTTTAGCAAGTGTCGTTTAGAAGATTTTATTGTTAGCCGCAATAAAACGCGCGTTTTTAAAGCGTGTAAACTGCCGACATGGTAAATAAATATCACCTTACACTGGCCAATACATAATTTTCACCGTAGACTAGTTTAAGTTTTTAAATAATATACGATTTTCTACACCTTTTCCTACTTTGGATTTATATTTTGTTGAAAATTAAAAGATAAAGATAAAAATCGTTCAATAATGACATTAATGACGCTCAGATATACAGGGTATAAGTCTAATACGGGCGAAGCTCTTAACGGGTGTTAGTTTACGGCATAATAAGTACATTCAAATAACTTTTACTTAAAATTAGAGCAACAAAATTTTTCATACAAAATAATTCGGCGCGCAATGTAGAGCAACATACGCGAGTTAAGCACTCGTTGACAGCTAATTTCAAAAGCAGATGACATAACTGCCATATCAACAATAACAAATGTTTGTACCTACATTGCTGCTCCGATAATCTTAAAAAAATTCTGTGGGGTCATAATTAAGAGTAACTTAAAAAAAACCTTGTAATCCATGATTACACTAATGAATCCCATACCTGGTTTAATTGATCGCCCGTATTAAACTTACACGCTGTATATTAATATTACATTGTAATAAGTAAACCTACATGACGCTTAAGGAAACCCTTAAGGGTTTGTCCAATAGCTAAGGTCATTCTGTATGTTATTATGAAGGTTGTTAGCCAAACAAGACTGTAAGTATATTTTAATTTTAAGATAGGTACCTATCACATACCAAGGAAAAAATACCGAAGTTTACTAACGCTGGAGGTGGGATTTGAACCCACGTTCTCAGCTTTCGCGGCTGATGTCAGTTCAACTTCAATCCCTCAGTTGACTACTCTTACGACACCCACGGGAAGAGTTGGGGTGGTGACAAATATAGGTATTCTTACTGCCGTCATCATGCGGCGTAAACAGTACATACTATTAGATTAGCTATTCTGTATTAAATATTATCGAACCGGGTTACTCACGTATTTAAGTCGATGATTGCTCGACATGTTTCGACTCATTAAGAGGGTGACCTGTGAGTAACCCGGTTCGATAATATTTTCGAAGTTTTGGACCTGACTTAAAATGAGCCACTTCTCGCACTAGCGCCTAAAAAATACACCATCTGATCTTTACTAAAATAGATATTCTGTGGCAATAAAAAACAAGGTACAAGGAATTCATGCGTCTTCGTAATGTAATATGACTGAGATCTACACCTTTTTCCTGAAAGATCTGCTGAAAACTAGAACAGAGGCGGCATTTCTCTTCCGCGTTAACCAGGACCGCATAAGACCCGAAGATAATTTAATACTTTAGTTTCAATTTCAATATGAGGAGGTATAGATACATAACTAGTATGAACACGTACAGATCACGAGATCACACATACGTGCATCACACAGCATCAGTTCATGAAGGTAGTGATTATTGATAGCCAACCGATATAGTCCTCGCTCGATATGAAATCGTTTTTTTTTTATTTGGTGATTATTTATTTATATTGACATGGTGACAGTTAGTTTAAATAAATAATCACCAAATAAAAAAACCGACTTCAACCGATTTCTCCAAAATCCCGTCATTACTCGTAGACCAGGACTTGGTGCAGTTGGCGCCATCGGGTTACGGGACCACCTCGGAGTTATAGATACCCGTTTGATTTAAAACATCGAAACTGAAAACCGAAAATTTAAAATCTGGTTACGATGCTCAGAGATATCGACACACATGCAATAGGCTACTTGACCCATTTTTTAAGTTTGTCGTATACATATTATTAATCAATATCAGATTAACGGAAAAAAAATATAAATATATTTTTTCACGACCTAGAAAACCGCAAAATCATAACTTAAAATTTAAACTTTCGTTACCGCGCGAAAACGATACTAGCCATGTTAATGCTTAGATTATCTGTGGTGTGAGTCACACCGTGTGACGTCACTCAAACCGAAAACAAACATTTGAAATGTCACTTATGTTATGTCAATGTCACAGCAAAGCTACATGCCTACATGTCCATGGCGAACTTCACTCGTATAAGATTCGACATGAAGTTAGTTTAAGATCCTATGACATCACATCATGGCCCACGCCGTTTTCAGAGTACGAAATTAAATACTACAGAAAATAATATTTTTTTGCACTAAATTTGATATGAGTCAAGTAGCCTATAGTACAGAACAGACACAAGTGCGAAAAACATGAAATTCGAAACGAGTGGCAATGATTTAAAACACGACCAAAGGGAGTGTTTTAAGTCGACACGAGTTACGAATTTCCTTTGTGCACGTGTCTCGTACGACGTTTTTTAGTACAGATGGCCCTCCGAAGTTTTGGACCTGACGTAAAATGAGCCAATTCTCGCACTAGCGCGTAAAAAAGGCACCATATGTACTAAAGCAGTACATACAGTTGGAGCCCGAGTGAAACGAGGGCTACAATCACCCGAGTTAAAAAAAAAAGTTTTTGCACGTATAAGGAACGATTTTTTTCATAACAACTGCGTCAAAAAGAGTAATTACCGCGCGCGATGCTTGCGGAAAGTTAATTTTTCGCACTAGTTAGGAAAATTACATTTTATAGTCTTTTTGGGAAAACTATACCTACCCTTAGGCACTGGTCTCACCGTGAGCTACTAAGCTATGAACTATAGGCTATAAACACGAACAAAAGATACACACTCCCGTGTAAACAAAAGAGACACGGCGATACTCGCCCGGCGGTGATAGCTGATAGCTGGGCGAGTATCGCCTTGTTTCTTTTATTTACACGGGAGTGCGTATCTTTTGTTCGTGTTTATAGCCGATAGTTCATAGCTTAGTAGCTCGCGGTGAGACCAGTGCCTTAGGCCTAGTGTGTCCTCATTAAATATTTGTAATAAAACTCTTTTAAGTTTAACACTTTCATTGCGGACGAGTGCTACGCGCTACGCTCGTAGCCGACCCCGTGATTTTTCCGCTTTGTAGCGAAAATGGATCTCCCATAGAGAACTCCCCTCGGGAGTTCCCCGCATTCAATGTGTTAACTTTTAAAAAGTTTGGAAGTCTCCAAGTAAGGAATGCAACTTTTATAGAGCGAAATGAAGCCAGGAATTTCTGTAACTTTTTAATTTTTGGATTGACCAACAAAGGGCTTAACGACCTATATAATTTATACCCGTAAAAATCTATTTTGCATAGCAAAGAAACGAGAAAAATCTTTTGTCTTTTACTAAGTACTGACTTAAATTAAATAAAAGAGGAATGGATAGCCATGTCACCGCAAGATACTGTAGCTTTCATCATGCTACTATTGTTATTTATCCATATGAGTTGTTTATTTTATTTATCTGCTGTGGTGAACTAGAGCTGACGCGGCATTTCTGTTCCGCAATCACCAGGAGCGCATTAAACTCAAGATCCGATACTTTCAATTTCAATATCACATGGCTTAGCACATGATTGGTGAGACAGTATGTCGCCGCCCGTCTCTGACTAACTATATCAATAAAATAATAAAAGAGGGACGGATAATCTATCGCGCAGTGACATAGTGTCTCACTAATCATGTGCTAAGCCTGCTCGTGGCGTAGATCACAGAAAAGGATCTCTTATTTGACGAGTCCTCGTGCCCCAGAATGCTCTATATTTTAGTCTAGTAAAGTTCATCATCAGCCTATGATAGTCCACTGCTGGACGTAGGCCTCTCCTATTAACTATGCGTATAGACGCATTAGGAGGTAAATGCCCATAATCGCCACGCTGAGCAAGCGGATTGGCGATCGCAGTAATGTGTCCACTATGATGACGCTGCTGTCCATCATCAATCTTGTAGAATGGTCAGTGACACTTCAATCCCTTAGTCGACTCTTACGACATCATGATGATTCACTAAGCTACGAAAGTAGAAAAACTATCATTTTATGAAAAAAAAATTACTGGTGATTGAAAAATCAGCCTGCAAATTTTTTGAAAGTTTAGTAGATAGAGCTGAGGCGGCATTTCTCTTCCGCGTTGACCAGGAGATAATGAAATTGAGGAGTTTTGAATTTACTTTCCATTTCAATGTAGGTGACCTAATTATGCAACTTCATAACGATGCACTAGATGGCATCTCGCATTTGTGCGCATGTCCAGGCAACCTATAATAACTATATAACCTAGTTCTGTTGTGTAATAAATCGATATGCAAGTAGTGCAACAGGCAATATTGTAATGGTCTGTCAATGCAATAGAGAAAGACGGGATGAAACGGTGGTTTTTCATGTGTGAAAGTGAGACAGAGAGTTGGTGCAGTTCTGAAACATCTGAAATTGAACTCCTTGAAACTATGCTGCCCTAATCAACGCGGAAGAGAAATTTGCTCCACTTTTTAAAGTTCAGAAGGTACCATTGTAGGAAAAAATGCATTAGTATAGTATTAGTACATTACTATAGAGGACGGGAAACGAAGGGTTACAGGCTAAGTAGATACAGGGATATGCGGCCTGTAACCCTGTTTCTCGCCGAACATTCGCGCCTAACTTTTTTTTCATCCGTTTGAAGTATTCTTTTACCTGGTGGTATAGACATCAGTTCTAAGGTAATTTTTTTTTCTGTGGCTGAATGTCAAGACCTAGTGTCACAATTTAACGTTTCAAAACAAAAGACAGTCTGTTTGCAGTCCTAGGTGTGAAATAAATACATGAAATCTCTTTACATATCATCTTAGCACATGACACCGGAAACATAGTATTTCCGGGTTTAATTTAAAGTAAGTAACATCAACATTCCGTAGCAAGTTTGAGAAAAACATATTATTTTTGATAATATGCTATGTAAGATTATTTGTTTATTTGTTTATTTCGTAAATGAAGCTAAAATTAGGCAGTCAAGTGGTCTACGCAGAATTAATTTTGATCTAAGGAAATTCGTTGAAGTTTTCCTTCTCCGTCCAGTTTTTCATCTACCTACGCTCTTTTAATTTAAATCCTATATTAATTGATACTTTTAATCCAAAAAATCATATTAACCTATTTTAAATTATTATCATTGAATAAGAAATTTATGAGTGGTATTTTTGTCTGATTTAGGCCGATATTAGACCTGTAAGTTTTTACGTAAGTTATTGTCTTATTGTATTATAGAAACGGATCTATATTAAGGAATGAATGCGATATTCACCTCTCATTCTTTAGTATAGCGCCGTCTCTACAACTTACGTAAAACCTTACAGGTGTAAGTTCCATCATTGAGTCCATTGTATATTATATGTATAGTATAGTCAGTAGTAAAAGTATCTTCTTAAAGGTAACTTTTGATACTTTTATTTTGTTCATTTGATGATTTTTATTAAGATAGTATGAAGTAAGAACGTGTAGAAAAAAAAAGGTTTCAACAAAACTGGGGCGGCATTTGTCTTCCGCGTTTACTAGGAACGAATAAAATTGTGGAGCTTTCAGTTAGTAGATGCTTTCACTTTCGATCAATCGATGACCTTATTCATCGTCTCTAAACTTAACAAGCTGCTAACTATTGTTTGTCCCTTTCGGTCTTATCAATATGTCCACAAGAGTGAAAAGGCCAAACAATACTTAGCGGCTTGTTAAGTTAGGAGACGTTTATGAATAAAGGGATTAGTCACTAAAAACCGTACAGCTGTCTTCGTCATTCTATGCTGGAGTGACAGAGACATATATCTATGCTAGAAATTTACGATGTTCTCGTTAAGCCTGTGTGTTGCCTCTCTCTTGCACTTATTAATTTGAACGTAAGTGTGACAGAACACGTCGATGGTGATTCACGTTCACGGTAGGCTTTCAGCTGTTATATTGACCACTGAGAACCTGGAAACTACCTCCTAACTAGTTATGCAATCCTGGTAAACGCGGAAGGAAAATTCGCTCCAAAGCCTCGAAAGTTGAATGAATGTTCTGGAAACATGACGTCTGTATCGTACCGTTGTCAGCGCTGGAATAAACTGGATATGTACAGCTAGCAACAGGTATTCCCTGTACATGGATAGGAGTTGGTATGTGGGGCGGGGGATATCTCTGTCGCTGACTGTACTGTGGGAAAAAGAGTTAGAAGTACCTACTTTATGCATAAATTTTTCTATCGTTTCTTTTCTTGAAGGTAGTGTATTTTTTTATCTACGTCAGTGAAAAGGATTTCGAATACCTAACCTAAAAACTATCGAAATTCGGAACAAGAAAAAAAACTGTTTTCATTATAGTGATTAATTAACTTTAATGTATTAACCTTTATGATGCTACGTCAAATTCAAAAACTGTCACTAAGATGCCACGTCACTAAAGTGTAAAAACTGAACTTGCAAATGCGTGTATATCTGTGGCTCTGTGGACCGCGACTTAATATTTTTTATTTTTTTATTTATTATAGTTCCAAAACATTTTATTTAACGCAGAGTTTCATGTAACTTAACTGCTAAAGCCATTAATGGCTTATTTACAGCCAGAGCTCGGGCCAATTACATACAACAGTAGGTACAAAGTACACAGTAATTACACGATATATTACTTGTAGTCATTGGCATTGAACCTCCGGTGCCGATATATAGGCGTCCAAAAGGTAGGTGTGAATTACACCGTATGTATCTGAATGAAAGGCAACGCTTTTTACTCGGCGATTTAAATCAAAAGAATAATCATTTCTTTCTATAACCTATTAATTATATCCAATCATTATTATGCCTACAGCCCAATATAATATCAGCAGCATCCATCGATATCTAAAAATGATTATAAAATCACGATTCATCTCTAAAAATAAGTCAGAGCTATCAGAAAAACATCGATTCTAATTATTTTTCCTTTCACTCACGCGTCAAAATAGCATTGGCTACGATTCGGATGGTCAAAATATTTGATTGTTTTTACGAAAGGATCATCTATGATTCGAAGAGTTAAATATTCATCTAGTTCTTACAGTTTTCAGATAGGGGCTAAAGTTGGATGGCAAGTAATTTGTAAATCATTTAGTGCATTAGCGCTGAATGATTGATTGATTGTTTCTTTAACTATCTATTGTTTTTATTTGGGTGGTCGGGTAAGTCTAAATATGGAGGTATACTGTTGTTCTCGTAATAAATGGTTACTAAAAGACTGCAAAGTTCTAAATAATCATTCCTTGTGTTTTCCTAGCATGAAACGTAATATTACGTAAGATACTATTGCCGGTGAGAAATTGAACCATAAATAACGTATTTAAACGTTTAAACGACTTAAAAAAATAAGCGGTTTTTTAGTTTCATCATTACGGAATATATTATTATGTCTGAACTTTTCGGTTCGTTTTTAAACGGCAGTCGTGTTCTTTTTTATATTTTATTTATTTTCCCCTGTTTTTTGGTCCCTTTGGCACCAAGTCGGGGGTGGGACCTTGGAATTTTTTAATTTTTATTTGGTGATTATCGAAGGTAACTTCTGAATCCAAATACGCTCTCTGGAAAGATCTGGATAGCCAATACCAAAGATTAGACAAGGACCGCCGGACAATCGTCTCTAATGAGCGGGACTCGTGATAATTATCTACCTACGACTTTCTTTGTGCAGGGCTGACGCTATGTGTTTTAAATATCATTTTCCGGTATAGATGGTGTTTTTTTACGCGCTAGCCTCCTGCCGCCCAGAGGCCTATTAAAAGGTCTCCTGAAACAAAACAAATTCGATTCTATATCCTGCACCATTAATTCAAAATTCACTGCAAAATTTTATTGTCTGGGCGGCAGGAGGTTAGAGCGAGAAGTGGAACATTTCATGTCACAGCGAAACTTCAGAGGGCCATCTGTACTGAAAAACATACGATACAATACATGTACGAAAAGGACATTTAGTAACTCTCGTGTTTTAACACTTTCATTGCGGAAGAGTGCTACGCGCTACGCTCGTAGCCGATCCCGTGATTTTTTCCGCTTTGTAGCGAAAATGGACCTCCCACAGAGAACTCCCTTCGGGAGTTCCCCGCGCTCAAAGTGTTAAAGTTTTAATTCATCACCACTCGGTCCGATTCGAACTTCATTTTTTCGCACTTGTATCATAATGTATACTATTCGAAGGTAACTTCTGACTCTAAACACGCTCTTTGGATAGCCAAAACCGAAGATTAGGCAAGGACCGCTGGACAATCGTCTCTAATGAGCGGGACTCGCGATAATTATCTACCTACGACTTTCTTCGTGTAGGGCTGACGATGCCTTAGGTGTTTTAGATTTTATTATTAAAGTTTTCACTTTAATTTGAAGGATTTTCTAGAAAAATCTGGAAAGGCAATTACCAAAGAATCGATAAAGACCGGTAGATAATTACCGATGCATCTACCTACGACTTTCTTTGGAAGGATTTTCTGGAATGATCTGGACAGCCAATACCAAAGATTAAACAACTACCGTTGGCCAATAGTCGCTAATGAGCGGGACTCGTGATGATTTTCTTCATGCAGAGTTAACAATGAGTTAGATATTTTTTTACTATTTCATATCATAACATAAACTCCCTGTCGCCCAGACAATTAAATTTGCCAGTGAATTTTGAATTAATAATGTAGGAAATAGAATATAATTTCTTTTCTTTAAGGAGACCTTTTAATTGGCCTCAGGGAGGCAAGAGGATAATTTTGTAGCGGTTCATAGTTCATACAACACTATCCTTAATGACCAGTGATCGGTTTTCTGGATTCCCCCCAGCGGGATTTCGCTTAAAAAAAATTACGGGTGTGACCATAAAATTTTATTTAACACTATTGTATTGTACACACAAGAACATATTTTACGGAACAGAAACATGGCAATAATATTAAAGTTTATGTTTCAAGTTACTATAGGAGACCCGCCGGGAGAATCCAAAAAACCGATCACTGCTTATGACGAACGAGTACTGTTGTAGTACTTATAGTTTCCGAGTAAATCGGCTGTGAAAGACCACAGAGTACAGACGCCAGACGGACATGACGAATCTATAAATAAGGGGTCTTAGCTACAGAACCCTAAAATAGTACATTACGACACAAGTGCGAAAAACAGGAAACCCGAAACGAGTGGCGAAGTTTTAAAACACGACCGATAGGGAGAAAAATCGACACGAGTTACGAATTTCCTTTTTGCACATATGTCTCATACGACGTTTTTTAATACAGATGGCCCTCCGAAGTTTTGGAGCTCACGTAAAATGACCCACTTCTCGCACTAGAGCCCAAAAAGTATACCATCTGTACTAAATAAAGATATAATATGTAAAGCCGTTATCATAACCACAATCATTGAGATTTTTTTGATACAACGTAAACTAGATCTTAACTTATTGCAGTTAACTGCAAGCATTGCATTTGTGCATCCAAATTGCTCACCATCTACCAGGAGCGCATAACTCAGAGGAGTTAACAGCTGCATTTAGCACTAGATGGCAGTGTGTTAGGGTTCATGTCAGAGTGCACTAGGCTGCCTAGAGTTGCGGAAGTGCATTGATGTTTCCAAATATTGCCGCTGTGTGGCGCTGGCGCTGCAGGGAATAAACATTAACCCCCTTTTTATAAACGTCTCCTAACTTAGTATGCCGCTAAGTATTGGTTTTCCCTTTCGGTTTTATCAATATGTCAATGAGACTGTAAGGGACAAACAATACCAGCGGTTTAAGTTAGGAAACGTTTATGAATAAGCGGGTAAGCATGTATTTAGTTTCTGATCTATCTTTATTGTCAAGTCAAGACATTACAGCATGTTTCGTTATTTACATACATACCTTACCTGGCATTGAATACTAGGGTGGAGCGAATTTGACCAAAAAAAATCTTTTTCCAAATATGAATTCTCCTGTGTGATCAATAGTTGACCGTATACGAAAGCTTCATTCAGACCAAAAATTAAGACTCTACGACTTTATTTTAAGGTGGCGCACCACGAGGGTAATTTGCAAAAAAGATAAAATTTTGCCTCTAAGGTGTAGCCGCAAGTTAATGTTTTATTGTATGTAAATGTCATAAAACTTACATTGCTGTTCAGTATATTGTATTATACTGGGTATACTAGCGCTACGTAAAAATAAAACTCGTCAATAAGTGTTAAGGGCAAGTGTAAAAAAGTTGAATTGTTGTTAATTTTTAATTTTGACACTTTGCGGTGCCCTTTGTTTGGCGATCCAATAAAACTAAGTTGTACTATTTTACTAACGTAATGTGATATAATAAAATATTATTTGTGGCTAATAAATGAGCTTCTGGAACTGAATAGTGGTAAATACCCTGCTGTAAAAGACTTGTGTGAAATGATGGCCACCGACATTGAAAACATTTGAAACAAAGCATCATTCCCGTAATACGTTACCAACAAATCATTACAAGGTTGATTTTTATTATTATGTTTATTGTAATAATTATAAAACTGCGAAGAAATTACGCAAATAAACAAAAAACAGATGTTTTACGAAGACTCTCAATCAAAATTATTTGATGTCGTAAACATGGGCCTAAGATTCATATCTTTAGCATGATTAAAGGTTGTTTGTAGTTGCTTGAATACCTAAAAACCAATTATTATAAAAACTATATTCTTTGCGCAACCGGAAGAATTACTTTTAGCTATGCTGCACTATGATGAACCACAGTAAAGAGAAGTGGTGCCGTAGAAGGTGTTAAAATCAACAAAAGAGTGTAAAGGAAAGCGTGAGGCAATGTTTTAGCTACCAAATATTAGAACAGAGGCATTCAAATATTATGATTTCATTAATTGGTCAAAAGAAATACAATAGAACCTCCAGTGAACATGAAATACAGTGACGCAGAGATTTCAGAAATGATATACTCAGGAGATAAATTATTTCAGATTGAAAACTATCCTTGTCACACTTAGGCAGTGTAATGGTGCCTCAAGCTCGTAACTGAGGCTACGGCATCTGTTTGTGTACCAGAAGCAAGAGATGGGTCCATTTTTTGTAAAATAAAGGCCAGGCAGGGCATATCAATATTTGACACAAAGTCCCAGTATTTCAGAGAGAATGAAGAGTCTATTGCTTCGGATTTCGAAGGTTTAGCATCACACCTGATTTTTTTTAAAGCTAGAAGTATTATTTATTGTTCTAAAGTTATTAGAATTAAAACATTAGCAAAAAATTTGGTTTAACAAAATTTTTTAAAAAAGCTATAATTTGCGTTTTTCTTCAAACTTCAAATCTGATGCGCCACCTCAAGACGTTGATGTAGAACCTTGATTTTTTTTTTCAAGACATCTGAAGATGTCGAACATCTATTGGTAATACAGGAAAAACGAAATTTAAAAAAAAGTTTTTTCACTCCACCCTATTGAATACCTACATTATGCTGCCGATTACTTATTCTGAATACTTTGGATTATTAAAAAATTACTAAAAAATACAATAATAATAAATAATGTTGTGATAACTTGTAAATATTTTTGTTTCCTCTACAGTTACCTAAACATGACAAGGTATCGAACTATGAGTGATAATCGCAAAAGTTTAAATATATATAATAATAATAATCCACGTTTTCATCACACTTGCTGTCTAAGCGCGCCATTGCTTGCCTGCGTAGAGGAAGTAATAGAAAAGTGAAATTCCCTAGGGAGTAATAGAAATGTCAGTATACGTCATTTAATAATATTTTGTCTAAAACTTATTTTTTTGTCGGCAAGTGTGATGAAAAAATTAATGTAATAATAATCCACGTTTTCATCACACTTGTTGTCTAAGCGCGCCATTGCTTGCACGCGTAGGTACTGGGAGTAATACAAAAGTGAAATTCCCTAGGGAGTAATAGAAATGTCAGTACGACATTTAATATTATTTTGTCTTAAAACTTATTTTTTTGCTGGCAAGTGTGATGAAAAACATTGTATGCATCACGGTCGGTAAGCGGAATACTAACTCGAGTCATACTCTCGTTAGTACCTAATTCCACACGTACCTCCCTTGATGCACAATGTACTATTTCATCACACTTACTATCTAAGCACGCCATTGCTTGCGTGCATAGCGGGAGTAATAGAAAAGTGAAATTCCCTAGGGAGTAATAGGAATGTCAGTACGTCATTTGATAATATTTTGTCTTAAAACTTATTTTTTGCCGGCAAGTGTGATGAAAAACATTGTATACATCACGGCCGTTAAGCGGATTACTAACTCGAGTCATTAAAAGCCCTCCGCCTATATACGGCGTCGGGCTTCTAACACTCTCGTTAGTAATTCCTACCTCTTCTCTACTCTATCTGGGTCAAAATTATTTTCGTTGTCTTATTTTGTGTCCCTAAAAAACGTGACGCATTGGTGATTTTTGGTATGAGATGATTTTTTGTTTTTAATTTCTGATGTACAGTCGAGGAATTTAATTTCCTACCCATTTCGTACCTTTTCACAGTGACAATCAATATGAAAGCTGCTAGTACTGTCATATTATAGCTACTATGACAAGGTACGAAATGGGTAGGTAGGAAATTAAATTCCTCGACCGTACTTATATGTTAAAATCTAGCGTGAAAAAGAAACACAAATGCACCGGATTCCTTTTATATACGGAGTCGAAACAGCAACTAAAAACGTGACAGAGTGGTATGAAACCAGACAACGAAAATAATTTTGACCCTGATTCAATATCATTTTCTCAGACTCACCAGCCCTGCGCAAAGCGAATTTGTTTTCCGGTTCGGTAGCGCTCACAATTACGCGATTAGAATTATTTCCACTTTTTTCCACCCCACTCTACCCTTCTTCCCATCTCAACCACCATAACCTGACCTATCCACCCCTTGCAACTATTTGCGAAGACAGCTCATACTTCACTGGTTATTTTAAAGACCAGTATTACGTGGTCTAGAGACTGTTATGAATTGAAGCTGGTGTAAGATCGGATAGGACTGGTTGTATTGGTGCGGTCGCAATAACCCCGCGGTAATTTCTTGTGGAGGTTTCCGCCTATTGAATCTACTTTTGATTAGCCTTCTTCCCGTTTGAGGCCATTTTGCGGGTAAATTGATTCTCGCCGTCACGTTCTGAGCAGCTTACGTTTTGCAGATTGTGTAAAAATATACGAGTGAACTAATTCACATTTTTTTTTTACCACGACGGTGGCAAACAAGCATACGGCCCGCCTGATGGAAAGCATTCACCGTAGCCTATGGGCGCCTGCAACCCTAGGGGCGTCACATGCGCGTTGCCGACCCAATAAGAACTTGTACACTCCTCTTTTGAAGAACCCCATACTGTAGTCCATCCATAATTGCCACATTGTCACCGATCTCTACTTTTTCATCTGTGACCATTATTATTAACCTTTTCTTACATTTTAGATAATGGTTAGCAACGCACATATTTAATTAAAGTACTTAAATTATTTATTTTAATGAACTCGTACAAAAAGTATTGTTCACAATAGTGTCATAAATGTCATAATTACAAATACAAAAAAATTATTCGTGGCAAATATAAAAAGTATGACAGGACAAAACAAAACAATCAAATTCAGTATTTAATATTATACCACGAAAAGGACTCGCCTAAGCATAATGTCGACCCGAAAGCCAACGCTGATCTTCCAGCGATTAATTAGGGTTTTAGATTTAACAATTACTTGTTTCATTGCATAATAGGCGCCGCGAACTTTTGAAAGTCATTTCATACATTTGTCTCTGTCACTTTCTGTCAATTGTTTTGTCGAGAGAGAAGATATAATACGAAATAATTGAGCCTAATTGCTAATATACCAAAGGAGTAATTGTCAGAGCAACACTTAATAACAATTTCTTGTGTAACTTTATTGAAAAACAGCAAAGTGAGCTACTACCGTCAGATTAACGAGGAATTACTGTCTATCAGTCTATCTCTCCCGCTCGCACCGGGATGGATAGAAAGAAAAATTGCTCTAAACGTAACTGGCTAACTCATGGTACAGTCAAAGACAAAATAAAGTGTACACAAAAATGTTTAAAAATATGTCCCAGTGCACTCTAATTCTGTGTAATAAGAACGCCGTAAAGGTGCGTTTAAACCAAGAGAGCATTCGCTGTTCTAGCGCCCGTTCTACGAAATAAACCAATCACGTTTTGTGTACCGATCGAATTTCGTAGAGTGGGAGGTTAGAACAGCGAATGCTCTTTTAGTTTAACCGCACCTTAACATATTTATGAGTGGATTCTTTCGATACTTATTTTTGCACTTGACTGTACAGCTACAACGCACTTTGTATGTACGAAGTTTCTCAGCCCAAAGTGCACCTTCTACATAATACTCTGTGCCGCGGGTAATCGTCGATTTGCCATTTTTCCTACTTTTAAAGAGTGTCGCTTTTGTGCCCGGCTGATACGCTCGGGGTGAATTCGGCGCGAACGTGCGCAATTACCCCTCTTCAGCGTGCTTTGGCTTCTATTGGTATTCGGAGCGATGGCGAGGGTTTTCTACAGAGAAAGCAATGTAAGGTCTAACTAAAACTTGTCTTTTTCTATAAAGGTTGGATTAGCATTATTAATACCTGATTTCGTAGAGTGGGGGATAGAATAAGCATTCGTTCGTTTGGTTTATATCCGCCTTTAAACAACACGGTTTGCTCACGGGTACTATACCTACATAAAAACCTTCCTCTTGAATTACTCTACCTATTAAAAAAAATCTCATCAAAATCCGTTGCGTAGTTTTAAACATTTAAGCGTACAAAGGGACATAGGGACAGAAAAAGTAACTTTATTTTATACTATGTAGTGATAACAACTATATTATTATACAGTCTGGGTAAATATTTCCCACTAGAGTGTGCATTTCAAACAAGATATTTAATATGTCAATCTTGATAGGAGAAAAAAATTGTCCCTGGGTTTTTTTTCATTCAGTTACCATTTTTTCATACAATTTGTATGGCAGTAACGGAATGGAAAGTTCGAATAAAATAGCTTACGATTCTGTGTAGAAATCGTATAAAAATACCTATGTTACAAAAAAGTGGAGGAGGACGAGTTTCAAAAAAATTGCCCAACTACTGCTAACACCAAAATACACATATTGTCTGGCCAATAGTTTTAGACAAGCGGCCCATGCTTAAAAAAAATATGGGTCATTTGAACCACCAGGTGACCTATCTAAAACGATATAAGAGCATAAAGTAATAAGATTCAGCACTATGCCGTCACTTGTAAGCTGTCCAACTGAGTGCAGGTGAGAATTTAAAAGTACATGTAGAGTACATTTTGGTAACATATTTTTGTACCTACATAATAATAATACACAAATCATGCCCTCGCCGGGATTCAAACCCGGAGCTTCTAGCTTCGTAGGCAGGGTCACTACCTCACTACCAACTAAGCTACGGAGGCTGACACCAACTAAGCAAAGGAGGCTGACGATAGAATGATCATTCGCTCGTTTGTTTTTCTTTATAGTTGAGTCTGCGTAAATATTTCCCACTAGAGTGTAGAGGCAGGTACCATTAGCCTGGTTGCACGAGTGTGGTCTATATGTGATCCACTTGAGATTCGCTTGCCCAATTCAATGGCACTTCTCTCCAGTACCGACATGAACAAAATTGTTAGCTTTTATTTTAATTGCATTTATTTCAAACAGGATATTTATTAGTTGACTATTTGGACCTTTAGCATTGAAATATACTTAATGCATTTTCTATTTTAATGACGATTTTAGGATTCCAGACTCAAAACTAAAGTATCGTTGTTGTTGTATTCTGGCCATTTTTTCCGCAACTCGACATCAAACGTATATTTTGCGATCCCAACACTGGCCCAGTATTTGTTGGGGACTTCACATACACCCTTCAATTTCTACGCAGGTTTATGCAGGTTTCCTCACGATGTTTTCCTTCACCGTAAACCACTTGTGAATATCAAACGATATTTAATTATTACACCTAACTACTACTGAAGTAAGAGTACCAATAAGTAGCTAGTTCTAAGCTGTAGTCTAGGAATGTACAAGTTGTTGAATATTCTTAAAATTACCTAAAATTTCTGAAATTTTTTATAAGGAAATTGTCACGCAAGTTGCCATTGAAAGATTTGGGAGCATTTTCGTTTGATTTGAGAGATTAGGGCGCGTATATTGCGTACTAGCTTGCATAGCCAAAATGCCAATTCCTAACGCTCAGTCGCGAATGAAACGCAACTGACTTTGTCGTACTAACAAAAAAGAGTGACACACAGAGAGAAAACTGCTATATTAGTAAGAGATCTGGGTCTAGCGCTATTTGTTATGTTTATGTCCTTCTACTGCTTTTCTATTTTCGCATATCTGTAGGTAATAGCTATAAGGATTGTATAGAGTAATAAAGTAATAAATAAGAATGAAACACTTGTGCACACGAGCACCCATTGCCGATTCTTTTGGCAACAGAAGAGCGGTTGCACTTATGTTTTTTCGTGCTCTCCAACGTATTTATCGTAAATCAAACCTTGCCAAACATTCATTACTACTAATTATATTATAAATACCTGACCTCAGCCATAAAGTTGGTGAAGTGGGTTTTTATTGGCGGTTACGGTTTGTTTTGGCCGTGGGATTGGTTCTAATTGTAAGTGGTGAGTTTGATTGATCGCTATTTTTAATCTTTGACGTAAGCCGGGTGTTATGTTAAGGAAGTTTCTAAGTTGTTTGATAATTTTGTTTACTATGACCAGTGAATAATACCGAGATGGTATAATTCGTTCATTCATCCTTCCATACGTAGTTGTGTAGTGGTTGCTTTTGAATTCTGCAGCATTCTCGGAAATGCATCATATTTAGATTAGATAAGCCTGTTTTACTTGCCGTGTGGTGACGGCAGTAAGAATACATTTGTCACCACCCCAACTCCTCCTGCGGGTGTCGTAAGAGTCGAGTAAGGGATTGAAATGTCACTGACCATTCTACAAGATTGATGATGGGCAGCAGCGTCATCATAGTGGACACATTACTGCGATCGCCAATCCGCTTGCCCAGCGTGGCGATTATGGGCATTTACCTCCTAATGCGTCTATACGCATAGTTAATAGGAGAGGCCTACGTCCAGCAGTGGACTAACATAGGCTAATGATGAAGCCTGTTTTACATTTACGTTTGTTTTAGGTTAGTGGTATTGGTAAATATTTTGGTATTGTAGATGTAGTTATTATGGAACGTAATTTTACAATCGGAATATTATATTAAGTATCTTTTCTTTATAAAAAATGATCACATTAAAAACCTTTTCTATTTCCCACTATATCACGAATCTCATGATACTTACGAGTACCTACTTCGTAGTTTTGCTAACATATTATTTTAGTTATATGTGCTGTAAATACCTAATCATATTCTATACCTATTATAACTGTGCATTTATACCTATTATATGTTATAGTTTAAGATGTAAGTAGGCAGTAGGCACCTAACACTACAACAGAGACAACAGAGTAATCAGAGTATATTATCATATTACGGAAATTTACCGGTGTGAAGTTAGCGGCCAAAGTTAGCAGCCGAAGATAACCCGGCCAAATTAAGGAGTCGAGAATTTTTCAGTAAGAAAATGCTCAAAAAGTCTGCCCAAATGCAACGTTTCCTTGAAATAGTGAACAAAACATGCCAAATATCAAAATTTACTAATTTAAATAAAAAATTATACCTGGCAGCTAACTTTTCCATTTAGCAGCCGACCGTATTATCTCCTACTAAAACGGCAAGCAAGGGAATTTTACAACATGATTCGAGTAGACAGAGACAGTAGCTTCAAAATGTAGTAGAAGCGAAAGTGATACCCGATCTATAACTTAGCGAAAAGGGTAGACCAAGGATGGACTCTGAAAATTTTGAAGGTTCGTACGAATTTCAACCAATATTAATATGACGGACGGCAAGCAAGAGATTTTTAAGGACAGACTCGTTTAAACACATCCAAAAGCAGTCCAACGGTGCAGATTTCAAAGTGATACTCGATCTTTTTGATGGAAAACTATCCAGTTGTATTTTAAATGTTTGGTATTTTTAAGCGTCGCGCTGAAGGTTGACTTTCTCTAAATAGAACGGCAAGCAAGGAGATTTTGGAACATGCCACGTATAGATAGAGAGAGTAGCTTGAAGGTAGGTGAGAAGTTAAAGTGATACCCGATCGATAACTTAGTGAAAAGGGTAGACCAAGGCAAAATCTTCGCGATTTTAGAGTTACGTGCGAATTTCGCACAATTTGATTATGACGGACGGCAAGCAAGAGATTTTCAAAGGCAAATACGCTTAGACACGTCCAAAAGCATCATAAAAAGCTAAATTTCAAAGTGATACCCAATCTTTTTGATGGCAAAAAATACGAATGAATATAAAAATGCCCTATGTTTATTCTTAAGTGTATCACTGATTGCTAATTATCTCTACATAGGACGGCAAGCAAGGAGATTTTGAAACGTGCCACATGTAGACAGATAGACTAGGTTATTGTTATTTAAGAAATGAAGTTGATACCCGAACGTTGACTTAGAGAAAACGGGCAGAGAGTAGCGAAAATCGAGGTAGGAGTGAATTGAACACAAATTAAAAGTTAGCAGCCGACCGTATTATCTCCTACTAAAACGGCAAGCAAGGGAATTTCACAACATGATTCGAGTAGACAGATATAGTAGCTTCAAAATATAGTACAAGCGAAAGTGATACCCGATCTATAACTTAGCGAAAAGGGTAGACCAAGGAAGGACTCTGAAAATTTTGAAGGTTCGTACGAATTTCAACCAATATTAATATGACGGACGGCAAGCAAGAGATTTTTAAGGACAGACTCGTTTAAACACATCCAAAAGCAGTCCAACGGTGCAGATTTCAAAGTGATACCCGATCTTTTTGATGGAAAACTATCCAGTTGTATTTTAAATGTTTGGTATTTTTAAGCGTCGCGCTGAAGGTTGACTTTCTCTTAATAGAACGGCAAGCAAGGAGCTTTTGAAACATGCACCGTATACATAGAGAGAGTAGCTTAAAGGTAGGTGAGAAGTTAAAGTGATACCCGATCGATAACTTAGTGAAAAGGGTAGACCAAGGCAAAATCTTCGCGATTTTAGAGTTACGTGCGAATTTCGCACAATTTGATTATAACGGACGGCAAGCAAGAGATTTTCAAGGGCAAATACGCTTAGACACGTCCAAAAGCATCACAAAAAGCTAAATTTCAAAGTGATACCCAATCTTTTTGATGGCAAAAAATACGAATGAATATAAAAATGCCCTATGTTTATTCTTAAGTATATCACTGATTGCTAATTATCTCTACACAGGACGGCAAGCAAGGAGATTTTGAAACGTGCCACATGTAGACAGATAGACTAGGTTACTGTTATTTAAGAAATGAAGTTGATACCCGAACGTTGACTTAGAGAAAACGGGCAGAGAGTAGCGAAAATCGAGGTAGGAGTGAATTGAACACAAATTAAAAGTTAGCAGCCGACCGTATTATCTCCTACTAAAACGGTAAGCAAGGGAATTTCACAACATGATTCGAGTAGACAGATATAGTAGCTTCAAAATGTAGTACAAGCGAAAGTGATACCCGATCTATATCTTAGCGAAAAGGGTAGACCAAGGAAGGACTCTGAAAATTTTGAAGGTTCGTACGAATTTCAACCAATATTAATATGACGGACGGCAAGCAAGAGATTTTTAAGGACAGACTCGTTTAAACACATCCAAAAGCAGTCTAACGGTGCAGATTTCAAAGTGATACCCGATCTTTTTGATATCCAGTTGTATTTTAAATGTTTGGTATTTTTAAGCGTCGCGCTGATGGTTGACTTTTTCTAAATAGAACGGCAAGCAAGGAGATTTTGGAACATGCCACGTATAGATTAAGAGAGTAGCTTAAAGGTAGGTGAGAAGTTAAAGTGATACCCAATCGATAACTTAGTGAAAAGGGTAGACCAAGGCAAAATCTTCGCGATTTTAGAGTTACGTGCGAATTTCGCACAATTTGATTATGACGGACGGCAAGCAAGAGATTTTCAAAGGCAAATACGCTTAGACACGTCCAAAAGCATCATAAAAAGCTAAATTTCAAAGTGATACCCAATCTTTTTGATGGCAAAAAATACGAATGAATATAAAAATCCCCTATGTTTATTCTTAAGTGTATCACTGATTGCTAATTATCTCTACATAGGACGGCAAGCAAGGAGATTTTGAAACGTGCCACATGTAGACAGATAGACTAGGTTATTGTTATTTAAGAAATGAAGTTGATACCCGAACGTTGACTTAGAGAAAACGGGCAGAGAGTAGCGAAAATCGAGGTAGGAGTGAATTGAACACAAATTAAAAGTTAGCAGCCGACCGTATTATCTCCTACTAAAACGGCAAGCAAGGGAATTTCACAACATGATTCGAGTAGACAGATATAGTAGCTTCAAAATGTAGTACAAGCGAAAGTGATACCCGATCTATAACTTAGCGAAAAGGGTAGACCAAGGAAGGACTCTGAAAATTTTGAAGGTTCGTACGAATTTCAACCAATATTAATATGACGGACGGCAAGCAAGAGATTTTTAAGGACAAATTCGTTTAAACACATCCAAAAGCAGTCCAACGGTGCAGATTTCAAAGTGATACCCGATATTTTTGATGGAAAACTATCCAGTTGTATTTTAAATGTTTGGTATTTTTAAGCGTCGCGCTGAAGGTTGACTTTCTCTAAATAGAACGGCAAGCAAGGAGCTTTTGAAATATGCACCGTATACATAGGGAGAGTAGCTTAAAGGTAGGTGAGAAGTTAAAGTGATACCCGATCGATAACTTAGTGAAAAGGGTAGACCATGGCAAAATCTTCGCGATTTTAGAGTAACGTGCGAATTTCGCACAATTTGATTATGACGGACGGCAAGCAAGAGATTTTCAAAGGAAATTACGCTTAGACACGTCCAAAAGCATCATAAAAAGCTAAATTTCAAAGTGATACCCAATCTTTTTGATGGCAAAAAATACGAATGAATATAAAAATGCCCTATGTTTATTCTTAAGTGTATCACTGATTGCTAATTATCTCTACATAGGACGGCAAGCAAGGAGATTTTGAAACGTGCCACATGTAGACACATAGACTAGGTTATTGTTATTTAAGAAATGAAGTTGATACCCGAACGTTGACTTAGAGAAAACGGGCAGAGAGTAGCGAAAATCGAGGTAGGAGTGAATTGAACACAAATTAAAAGTTTGCAGCCGACCGTATTATCTCCTACTAAAACGGCAAGCAAGGGAATTTCACAACATGATTCGAGTAGACAGATATAGTAGCTTCACAATGTAGTACAAGCGAAAGTGATACCCGATCTACAACTTAGCGAAAAGGGTAGACCAAGGAAGGACTCTGAAAATTTTGAAGGATCGTACGAATTTCAACCAATATTAATATGACGGACGGCAAGCAAGAGATTTTTAAGGACAAACTCGTTTAAACACATCCAAAAACAGTCCAACGGTGCAGATTTCAAAGTGATACCCGATATTTTTGATGGAAAACTATCCAGTTGTATTTTAAATGTTTGGTATTTTTAAGCGTCGCGCTGAAGGTTGACTTTCTCTAAATAGAACGGCAAGCAAGGAGCTTTTGAAACATGCACCGTATAGATAAAGAGAGTAGCTTAAAGTTAGGTGAGAAGTTAAAGTGATACCCGATCGATAACTTAGTGAAAAGGGTAGACCAAGACAAAATCTTCGCGATTTTAGAGTTACGTGCGAATTTCGCACAATTTATTTATGACGGACGGCAAGCAAGAGATTTTCAAAGGCAAATACGCTTAGACACGTCCAAAAACATCATAAAAAGCTTAATTTCAAAGTGATACCCAATCTTTTTGATGGCAAAAAATACGAATGAATATAAAAATGCCCTATGTTTATTCTTAAGTGTATCACTGATTGCTAATTATCTCTACATAGGACGGCAAGCAAGGAGATTTTGAAACGTGCCACATGTAGACAAATAGATTAGGTTATTGTTATTTAAGAAATGAAGTTGATACCCGAACGTTGACTTAGAGAAAACGGGCAGAGAGTAGCGAAAATCGAGGTAGGAGTGAATTGAACACAAATTAAAAGTTAGCAGCCGACCGTATTATCTCCTACTAAAACGGCAAGCAAGGGAATTTCACAACATGATTCGAGTAGACAGAGACAGTAGCTTCAAAATGTAGTACAAGCGAAAGTGATACCCGATCTATAACTTAGCGAAAAGGGTAGACCAAGGAAGGACTCTGAAAATTTTGAAGGTTCGTACGAATTTCAACCAATATTAATATGACGGACGGCAAACAAGAGATTTTTAAGGACAAACTCGTTTAAACACATCCAAAAGCAGTCCAACGGTGCAGATTTCAAAGTGATACCCGATATTTTTGATGGAAAACTATCCAGTTGTATTTTAAATGTTTGGTATTTTTAAGCGTCGCGCTTAAGGTTGACTTTTTCTAAATAGAACGGCAAGCAAGGAGCTTTTGAAACATGCACCGTATACATAGAGAGAGTAGCTTAAAGGTAGGTAAGAAGTTAAAGTGATACCCGATCGATAACTTAGTGAAAAGGGTAGACCAAGGCAAAATCTTCGCGATTTTGGAGTTACATGCGAATTTCGCACAATTTGATTATGACGGACGGCAAGCAAGAGATTTTCAAGGGCAAATACGCTTAGACACGTCAAAAAGCATCATAAAAAGCTAAATTTAAAAGTGACACCCAATCTTTTTGATGGCAAAAAATACGAATGAATATAAAAATGCCCTATGTTTATTCTTAAGTGTATCACTGATTGCTAATTATCTCTACATAGGACGGCAAGCAAGGACATTTTGAAACGTGCCAGATGTAGACAGATAGACTAGGTTATTGTTATTTAAGAAATGAAGTTGATACCCGAACGTTGACTTAGAGAAAACGGGCAGAGAGTAGCGAAAATCGAGGTAGGAGTGAATTGAACACAAATTAAAAGTTAGCAGCCGACCGTATTATCTCCTACTAAAACGGCAAGCAAGGGAATTTTACAACATGATTGGAGTAGACAGATATAGTAGCTTCAAAATGTAGTACAAGCGAAAGTGATACCCGATCTATAACTTAGCGAAAAGGGTAGACCAAGGAAGGACTCTGAAAATTTTGAAGGTTCGTACGAATTTCAACCAATATTAATATGACGGACGGCAAGCAAGAGATTTTTAAGGACAGACTCGTTTAAACACATCCAAAAGCAGTCCAACGGTGCGGATTTCAAAGTGATACCCGATCTTTTTGATGGAAAACTATCCAGTTGTATTTTAAATGTTTGGTATTTTTAAGCGTCGCGCTGAAGGTTGACTTTCTCTAAATAGAACGGCAAGCAAGGAGCTTTTGAAACATGCACCGTATAGATAAAGAGAGTAGCTTAAAGTTAGGTGAGAAGTTAAAGTGATACCCGATCGATAACTTAGTGAAAAGGGTAGACCAAGGCAAAATCTTCGCGATTTTGGAGTTACATGCGAATTTCGCACTATTTGATTATGACGGACGGCAATTTTGGATGTGTTTAAACGAGTCTGTCCTTAAAAATCTCTTGCTTGCCGTCCGTCATATTAATATTGGTTGAAATTCGTACGAACCTTCAAAATTTTCAGAGTCCTTCCTTGGTCTACCCTTTTCGCTAAGTTATAGATCGGGTATCACTTTCGCTTGTACTACATTTTGAAGCTACTATATCTGTCTACTCGAATCATGTTGTGAAATTCCCTTGCTTGCCGTTTTAGTAGGAGATAATACGGTCGGCTTCTAACTTTTAATTTGTGTTCAATTCACTCCTACCTCGATTTTCGCTACTCTCTGCCCGTTTTCTCTAAGTCAACGTACGGGTATCAACTTCATTTCTTAAATAACAATAACCTAGTCTATGTGTCTACATGTGGCACGTTTCAAAATGTCCTTGCTTGCCGTCCTATGTAGAGATAATTAGCAATCAGTGATACACTTAAGAATAAACATAGGGGATTTTTATATTCATTCGTATTTTTTGACATCAAAAAGATTGGGTATCACTTTGAAATTTAGCTTTTTATGATGCTCTTGGACGTGTCTAAGCGTATTTGCCTTTGAAAATCTCTTGCTTGCCGTCCGTCATAATCAAATTGTGCGAAATTCGCACGTAACTCTAAAATCGCGAAGATTTTGCCTTGGTCTACCCTTTTCACTAAGTTATCGATCGGGTATCACTTTAACTTCTCACCTACCTTTAAGCTACTCTCTCTATGTATACGGTGCATGTTCCAAAATCTCCTTGCTTGCCGTTCTATTTAGAGAAAGTCAACCTTCAGCGCGACGCTTAAAAATACCAAACATTTAAAATACAACTGGATAGTTTTCCATCAAAAAGATCGGGTATCACTTTGAAATCCGCACCGTTGGACTGCTTTTGGATGTGTTTAAACGAGTCTGTCCTTAAAAATCTCTTGCTTGCCGTCCGTCATATTAATATTGGTTGAAATTCGTACGAACCTTCAAAATTTTCAGAGTCCTTCCTTGGTCTACCCTTTTCGCTAAGTTATAGATCGGGTATCACTTTCGCTTGTACTACATTTTGAAGCTACTATATCTGTCTACTCGAATCATGTTGTGAAATTCCCTTGCTTGCCGTTTTAGTAGGAGATAATACGGTCGGCTGCTAACTTTTAATTTGTGTTCAATTCACTCCTACCTCGATTTTCGCTACTCTCTGCCCGTTTTCTCTAAGTCAACGTTCGGGTATCAACTTCATTTCTTAAATAACAGTAACCTAGTCTATCTGTCTACATGTGGCACGTTTCAAAATCTCCTTGCTTGCCGTCCTATGTAGAGATAATTAGCAATCAGTGATATACTTAAGAATAAACATAGGGCATTTTTATATTCATTCGTATTTTTTGCCATCAAAAAGATTGGGTATCACTTTGAAATTTAGCTTTTTGTGATGCTTTTTGACGTGTCTAAGCGTAATTGCCTTTGAAAATCTCTTGCTTGCCGTCCGTCATAATCAAATTGTGCGAAATTCGCACGTAACTCTAAAATCGCGAAGATTTTGCCTTGTTCTACCCTTTTCACTAAGTTATCGATCGGGTATGACTTTAACTTCTCACCTACCTTTAAGCTACTCTCTTAATCTATACGTGGCATGTTCCAAAATCTCCTTGCTTGCCGTTCTATTTAGAGAAAGTCAACCTTCAGCGCGACGCTTGAAAATACCAAACATTTAAAATACAACTGGATAGTTTTCCATCCAAAAGATCGGGTATCACTTTGAAATCTGCACCGTTGGACTGCTTTTGGATGTGTTTAAACGAATTTGTCCTTAAAAATCTCTTGCTTGCCGTCCGTCATATTAATATTGGTTGAAATTCGTACGAACCTTCAAAATTTTCAGAGTCCATCCTTGGTCTACCCTTTTCGCTAAGTTATAGATCGGGTATCACTTTCGCTTGTACTACATTTTGAAGCTACTATATCTGTCTACTCGAATCATGTTGTGAAATTCCCTTGCTTGCCGTTTTAGTAGGAGATAATACGGTCGGCTGCTAACTTTTAATTTGTGTTCAATTCACTCCTACCTCGATTTTCGCTACTCTCTGCCCGTTTTCTCTAAGTCAACGTTCGGGTATCAACTTCATTTCTTAAATAACAATAACCTAGTCTATGTGTCTACATGTGGCACGTTTCAAAATCTCCTTGCTTGCCGTCCCATGTAGAGATAATTAGCAACCATTGATACACTTAAGAATAAACATAGGGCATTTTTATATTCATTCGTATTTTTTGCCATCAAAAAGATTGGTTATCACTTTGAAATTTAGCTTTTTGTGATGCTTTTGGACGTGTCTAAGCGTATTTGCCTTTGAAAATCTCTTGCTTGCCGTCCGTCATAATCAAATTGTGCGAAATTCGCACGTAACTCTAAAATCGCGAAGATTTTGCCTTGGTCTACCCTTTTCACTAAGTTATCGATCGGGTATCACTTTAACTTCTCATCTACCTTTAAGCTACTCTCTCTATGTATACGGTGCATGTTCCAAAATCTCCTTGCTTGCCGTTCTATTTAGAGAAAGTCAACCGTCAGCGCGACGCTTAAAAATACCAAACATTTAAAATACAACTGGATAGTTTTCCATCAAAAAGATCGGGTATCACTTTGAAATCTGCACCGTTGGACTGCTTTTGGATGTGTTTAAACGAGTCTGTCCTTAAAAATCTCTTGCTTGCCGTCCGTCATATTAATATTGGTTGAAATTCGTACGAACCTTCAAAATTTTCAGAGTCCTTCCTTGGTCTACCCTTTTCGCTAAGTTATAGATCGGGTATCACTTTCGCTTGTACTACATTTTGAAGCTACTATATCTGTCTACTCGAATCATGTTGTGAAATTCCCTTGCTTGCCGTTTTAGTAGGAGATAATACGGTCGGCTGCTAACTTTTAATTTGTGTTCAATTCACTCCTACCTCGATTTTCGCTACTCTCTGCCCGTTTTCTCTAAGTCAACGTTCGGGTATCAACTTCATTTCTTAAATAACAGTAACCTAGTCTATCTGTCTACATGTGGCACGTTTCAAAATCTCCTTGCTTGCCGTCCTATGTAGAGATAATTAGCAATCAGTGATATACTTAAGAATAAACATAGGGCATTTTTATATTCATTCGTATTTTTTGCCATCAAAAAGATTGGGTATCACTTTGAAATTTAGCTTTTTGTGATGCTTTTGGACGTGTCTAAGCGTAATTGCCTTTGAAAATCTCTTGCTTGCCGTCCGTCATAATCAAATTGTGCGAAATTCGCACGTAACTCTAAAATCGCGAAGATTTTGCCTTGGTCTACCCTTTTCACTAAGTTATCGATTGGGTATCACTTTAACTTCTCACCTACCTTTAAGCTACTCTCTTAATCTATACGTGGCATGTTCCAAAATCTCCTTGCTTGCCGTTCTATTTAGAAAAAGTCAACCTTCAGCGCGACGCTTAAAAATACCAAACATTTAAAATACAACTGGATAGTTTTCCATCAAAAAGATCGGGTATCACTTCGAAATCTGCACCGTTGGACTGCTTTTAGATGTGTTTAAACGAGTCTGTCCTTAAAAATCTCTTGCTTGCCGTCCGTCATATTAATATTGGTTGAAATTCGTACGAACCTTCAAAATTTTCAGAGTCCTTCCTTGGTCTACCCTTTTCGCTAAGTTATAGATCGGGTATCACTTTCGCTTGTACTATATTTTGAAGCTACTATATCTGTCTACTCGAATCATGTTGTGAAATTCCCTTGCTTGCCGTTTTAGTAGGAGATAATACGGTCGGCTGCTAACTTTTAATTTGTGTTCAATTCACTCCTACCTCGATTTTCGCTACTCTCTGCCCGTTTTCTCTAAGTCAACGTTCGGGTATCAACTTCATTTCTTAAATAACAGTAACCTAGTCTATCTGTCTACATGTGGCACGTTTCAAAATCTCCTTGCTTGCCGTCCTATGTAGAGATAATTAGCAATCAGTGATACACTTAAGAATAAACATAGGGCATTTTTATATTCATTCGTATTTTTTGCCATCAAAAAGATTGGGTATCACTTTGAAATTTAGCTTTTTGTGATGCTTTTGAACGTGTCTAGGCGTATTTGCCTTTGAAAATCTCTTGCTTGCCGTCCGTCATAATCAAATTGTGCGAAATTCGCACGTAACTCTAAAATCGCGAAGATTTTGCCTTGGTCTACCCTTTTCACTAAGTTATCGATCGGGTATCACTTTAACTTCTCACCTACCTTCAAGCTACTCTCTCTATCTATACGTGGCATGTTCCAAAATCTCCTTGCTTGCCGTTCTATTTAGAGAAAGTCAACCTTCAGCGCGACGCTTAAAAATACCAAACATTTAAAATACAACTGGATAGTTTTCCATCAAAAAGATCGGGTATCACTTTGAAATCTGCACCGTTGGACTGCTTTTGGATGTGTTTAAACGAATTTGTCCTTAAAAATCTCTTGCTTGCCGTCCGTCATATTAATATTGGTTGAAATTCGTACGAACCTTCAAAATTTTCAGAGTCCATCCTTGGTCTACCCTTTTCGCTAAGTTATAGATCGGGTATCACTTTCGCTTCTACTACATTTTGAAGCTACTGTCTCTGTCTACTCGAATCATGTTGTAAAATTCCCTTGCTTGCCGTTTTAGTAGGAGATAATACGGTCGGCTGCTAAATGGAAAAGTTAGCGGCCAGGTCTAATTTTTTATTTCAATTAGTAAATTTTGATATTTGGCATGTTTTGTTCACTACTTCAAGGAAACGTTGCATTTGGGCAGACTTTTTGAGCATTTTCTCACTGAAAAATTCTCGACTCCTTAATTTGGCCGGGTTATCTTCGGCTGCTAACTTTGGCCGCTAACTTCACACCGGTCGGAAATTTTCCTCTAAAGGAAGATTTTTGAAGTAACTACAAAAAATAAGGCTTAAAAGAAATATATCAGATTTAACTATGTAACTATAGCAGTGCTTTTATGATTGATTTAATTAAAAGTTATAAAATTGTAACCTTAATACAAGATTGCATTATAAATATGTATTATTAGATACCTATAGTTCACCACCGTCCAAGATAGGATCGAACCCACGTGCTCGGCTTTCGCGCCTGACCTGTACCACGTGGCCACGTATTTTTAACATTAATCATCATCATCATCATCATCATTTCAGCCATTTATCGCCCACTGCTGAGCATAGGCCTCTCTTCTAGTACGCCACTCATCTCGGTCCTGAGCCAATCTAACCCAGAAGTGTCCCGCAATCTTACGAATGTCGTCGACCCAACGAGCCAACGGACGCCCAGGAGCTCTTTCATCCGAAATAGGCCACCACTCCGTGAGAACTGAGAACATTAATCAATTGGTCTAATTTTCTAAACTCTACAGTATCCACCCTGGTCAAACCCGATAAGTCGAGCAAACCGGTTTTTAAAATACGAACTACGTATACATGACACTGACGTGACCTGATATCTCGATTTATTGGGTTTGACCACGCAGCCATCGATATACTGGCTTTTATCGAAACCGAGGAATGCGATGCAGATTTCTAGCCAAACCGTGAACATCATGCGATTCAAAAGGCTAATTTTAAGTTAATTGAGTAGCAATCTACTTCAAAATGAATCGTTAATTTGCACTTGACAATGACAGATCGCAGCCACTCACAACGTTTGACAACTAAGCAGTACACGCGTTACATTGATCGTTCGGAGGAAATAAAATGATTGTACGGTCAATTTAATTATTTGTCAAATGTTAATTCTTGAAAACGATTGCTAGTAATGTGTATTATTACCCATTTTCGTAAAAGCCCGAGTCATAGAAACACACTGTATGCTAGGCATTCTGTGGCTAGGTGCCTTTGAGCATACCCTAACGGCGAAAAAATTTGCATTGTTTACAAATATCCCATAAAGAAACACGTCACCAACACAAGTGGAGGCTGGAGTATCTGTTTCGCCACCGTCGCGTCGCCTGCGCATCGTCACAGGTGTCTCGAGTAGGCTTCGTCGCTGTACTAGTGTCGACACTAATTATATCGATATTACATTTACATATCAATGGGTGTTTTTTATAATGATTAAGGGTCGATTGCAAAAAAATATACATGGTACCTCAATCAAAACAAAAATCACGATCGCGTCAATTGTGTTACGAAACTTAGTCATACCTACTAAAGTTGTCACAAAAAATGTTACTTCGTAACATAATAATGACGACTTTAAATTTTGTATTCATTAAAGGCCAAGGCAAAGGTTACACCTGCTTGGTTAGCAGCTCCTTAAGTGTCGCAACTTGCCGGTTATCTTTCTGGCTTCTTAAGTTTGAGAATCAAAATTATCGATATCGATATATTCGCATGTTCCCCATCACTACACCAGCTTAGTTAACAGCTCCTTAAGTGTCGCAACTTGCCGGTTATCTTTCTGGCTTCTTTGTACCTAAGTTTGAGATTCAAAACTATCGATATCGATATAATTTGCATTCGCATGTCTCCCATCACTACACCTGCTTGGTTAGCAGCTCCTTAAGTGGCGTAACCCATTGCCGGTTATCTGGTACTTGGCTTGTCTGGTTTTAAGTGCAAGGATTATACGCACTCCACGGCGCTCTGCTTAAGGGCTTACGGTATATTTGGGATTGGGATACAAAACATCAGCCAACCAATTGGAACCTTAGGCTACTCTAGAACCTCATATTTTAAAGACAAACGGGTCTTAATCGCCTAAACTTACTTTTAATTATATCCTGACGTTTCGGGCATGACGTTACACTTACACCCGTGGTCGCAGGCAGACTCAGTACGGTCAGTCGCAGGCACTCAAACGTAAGTTTATGCGATTAAGACCCGTTTGTCTTTAAAATAAGAGTGATAATCGTGAAAGTTTAAATCATTATACTCTAGAACCTTGTCAAAATGACAATTAGTAAGAGATTTCTTACAGTTTAATTGGCAGCGTTACTTTGACATAGTTGACGTAGTGGTTGAGCTTGGTTGAGTATGGTTGGTTGTATAGGATAGCATAGGATAGGATACAATCATCGTGTTACCGCTCGACTACATGCCCTGTACTTTGTCTCAAAATCTCCACATGGTTTAGATTATAGGTTCCCAGGTTTGGCCGTGTGATGACGGCAGTAAGAATACATTTGTCGCCACCCCAACTCTTCCCGCGGGTGCCGTAAGAGCCGACTAAGGAATTGAAGTGTCACTGACCAGTCGTTTATTACAAAATTAATGATGGGCAGTAGCGTTATCATAGTGGAAAATAGGGTGGGTCATTTAAAAAAACATTGGTTATCTGGAGGGCACAGTATAAAACAGTGCCATTTGATGTTTGATTATAACTCTTTTTTTATTTAAGTTTTTCCTCCGGATTTGAGTAGAAATTTCCCTAAAATGTATGGGGCTTTAAAAAAAGCTATTATTTTCGACCTTTTTTTCGTCGTTTTTGGGTGCTGGGTGCTTCTTATTTTTGCAATATTGTAGGATGTTCGAACAAATAAAGGAGCTCTTTGCTCTCCTAATTGCACTTTTCTCAGGGGCACCTTCTCATTTTGTTATTTGATAAGTAAACCATGTTTGTTTTTTTTTTCAATTATTATAAACAAAAATTAGGGGTTGCTACCGAAGTACGAAGTTCAAGAAAGGCAAAATAATTAGTCGTTTTTTTATTACTTCGGTAGCAACGGTACCTCCTAATACGTCCATAAGCGGGTTGATAACATATTTTATACTTTAAGTAAGTAAATGTAGGAGCTTTTATAAATATGAATGTATTTAAATATTTATCACACGGGTTACTCACGTAATTTAAGTCGATAATTGCTCGACATGTTTCGATCCGTTTTGATGAGGATCCTCTAAACGGATCGAAACATGTCGAGCAATTATCGACTTAAATTACGTGAGTAACCCGTGTGATAAATATTTAAATATGTTTGAGTCTCACGTTAGTTATCATTCTAAAAATATGAATGATTTCTAAATTGTATTGGTACCTATAACAGGCCTAGCCAGGATGCCCTTCTGCAATGGTATAGTCATCTTACTTACGATACGACCTTTTGTTTTGCGTTAACACTTACTAGACAATCAGCAGTCTAGCACTTTTCTATTGTTAATGATGCAAAACAAAAGGTCGTAAGTAAGATAAGAGTCGGTCAAATATTCTGTATGAGAATGACATCAGATTATCTCCAAAAGTCACGTGACCATTTCTATACATTATAATGGTCAGTTACCACTTATCATATACGATTGTAGAATAGAATAGCATCTTGGATCGGTCTACAGAGCAGGTCCTTCATACTAAAATTACTAAACCAACACTCAAAAGCAAATCATAAATCATAGTCGATTTTAGATATTTGATCGGAATGCATCATGTTCATTCATACCGCGGATTGCGTTTTACTTAAGGTGGATTTACACCCTAGCGAATGCTCATTCTATCCCCCACTCTACGAAATCAACGAATCACGTTTTGTGTAACGATCGAATTTCGTAGTGTAGGGGGATAGAATAGCTAATGCTCGTTTGGTCTGAATGCATCTTTAATCTATTACATTCTAAATTATTAGCTACGAAGGTTAGAGATCTATAACCGCAGTAGGAATAATGTGGGTTTACAACAAATGATCGAATGGTCATTCTATCCCCCACTACGAAATCTACGAATTGTGACGAATTACGTTTTGTGTAACGAACGAATTTCGGAGAGTGGGGATAGAATGAGCATTCGCTCGTTTGATGTAACCCACCTATATACCTACTGCGGTTTTAGATGATCGAAAATTTAATTTATACAGTTGCAATCATATATATCGGAGCAACGCCGTGCTCATAAATATCTGAACATGCACGAAAAAGTAAGCAAACCTATAAAAACTTGAATTATTCCATAATCACACAATTTTAGAACATAATTTGTATATATAGTTCAGGTCCCCGTAGTTCTTAAGGTAGGTTTAGTTTAGCATAGTACAGTTTTTGTTTTTATCTTTATTTTTGTTACTTACATTGTTTTCATATCATACACAAATAAACACAGAGGACTAACCCACATAATCTTGGTTTTTATTAAGAACTTAAAATCTTAAACCTTGAGTTCACATAGGTACATGTCATGTCTATTTAAAATTATTGATATTTCGACGGTTATCATGAACAGCGCTGCATCTCAAAACACTGCCTTGTCGTAATTTGAATTCTAACAATGAAGCACTAGATTTGGGCGCGTAGGTACTATTTTGGAATACAGCGTTATTCATGATAAGTAACGATTTATAAGTATTAACATAAGAACATATCTCAACTATCCTTCTTAGCTAATAATTTAGACTGTTAGCTGAGCAGTACTACATCTGTAATATTTTTTATCGTTGAAATAAACAGTAGATTTTTTTTTATATCTGCGAACGTGTTTCACGGTATGTCTCAAAGAACGTCAAATGGAAAGTCAGTCATATAATATTTGTTTGTATTTTTTAGATTTTACTGACGATTGGTATACTCGTAGGTACTTACACCTATTACCTAATATCTAGGTAAAGTGCTATGTATATCTATGCTAAAGTGTTTATTGTTTAAGCTGCCTATCAATTCTAGTTTCTAGACTCGGCTCCGACCTAGATCACGATAAGAGCTACCGGCTGCCAATTGTTCTGGAGTGGTTTGTTTTTAGTTCATCATCATCATCATCATCAGCCTATGATAGTCCACTGCTGGACGTAGGCCTCTCCTATTAACTATGCGTATAGACGCATGCATTAGGAGGTAAATATACCCATAATCGCCACGCTGGGCAAGCGGATTGGCGATCGCAGTAATGTGTCCACTATGATGACGCTGCTGCCCATCATCAATCTTTTATCAAATAATAGTCAGTGACTTCGATCCCTTAGTCGACTCTTACGACATCCACAGACGGAGTTGGGGTGGTGACAAATGTATGCTTACTGCCGTCAACACACGGTACGTGTTTTCAGTTAAATCATGATAAATATTAAAATACCACTTTTTGTATTACCATGGTAGCCCATAACGTCTTAAATGCGATTCAGTTTAGGTTCGGCTTGTCAATTTGACAGTTATTTAAAATATTTAATGGAACTGACAAATCGCGAGTCAGATTACCTAGATCTTAAACTGAATCCCATTAGTAGATCGTGGTACCACTCTGAAACACGACTGACTGAACGCTTACAATATCTACACTACCAGTGAAACTGACAATAATGTACCGACTGTAATAAGAATCACCAAATTTAAATATTTAAGAACCGACTTCAACCAATTTCTCTAAAATCCCATCATCAGACCCCGACTTGGTTCTAACTAAAGGGACAATCTTAAGGTTATATACGTTCGATAAAAAAAAATATACCTACCTACTGGTTCTCGATTATCGGAGATAACAAGTAGCATATAGGTACAAAAAATCAGTTGAATTAAGAACCTCCTCCTGGTGATTTAGTTAGTAAGTAGCAAGTAGATTAGATTAAGAATCTATGTAACGCTTTGGCGCTAGCTGTAATGTTACGTAATTATGGTTCAATAAATAAATGTCTCCTTTTGTAGAGTCGGTTAAAAATAGGCGTGATTCAGTTTATCTTAACGCCCATTCCGTAGGTATTGTTTCGTATCAGGTATATGAGACGGTAATTATAATTATTGTAAGTTTTGATTTATTTTTCTTTTTTTTTAATAATAAATTGTCCTTTAATATGTTTATTATACATTCAATCACACATAATATTAATAAGGTTAACACTGTTGAAAATAATCAATAATACAAAAAAATATATATTTTAATGAAAAAAATTATTAAAGGAACCTACAAAAAAAAATCTATCCCAAACGTTGTATGGCAATGCCTATACGCTGAGCGAAATATTGACCAGCCTGCTGGTCACCAGAGGCATCTATTAGGCATCCCTTAATTAATATAAAATGAAAAAAAAAAGCACAAAACATTCTTAAAACTAAAATACCTACTAATAACTAACTTAAGCTACAACATCCCCCAAGTCGGTTCTCTGTGGGAGAGTGCCCATAACGCAGGCTACATTTCCTCGCTGGATGGCAATGCCTAATCTCTGGTCAAGAAATGAGCCAGCCCTATGGTCACCAGTCGGCTCAGACAGCCTTTTCCCCAACTCTTTAAAAAGTTTCGGCGCCCGGACCCCACGGCCTCAAAGTATACACCGCAAAAGCCGCAAAGTCATGGCCGCCACCACAGAATTAGATTTGGATAGAAGAAACAAGTTCATTCATTTGTATGGCGACCAAGCGTGTCAGATTTTGTACTGAAGTTGTTATTTGCCTATGATTTTAAATATGTTTCAGGAGCTTGAGTATTCATAATTTTTTGTGTTGTTGCAATTAATATTACTTAAGGAGGCATTATTAATGTTTTTGTTCACTTCAACTTACAAATTTGACTCCCGAAAGCTGCAAGCTGCGATTAAAGACACAACTCAGTGGATTTCACTGAGTTAATTTGACACGCTAAGTATTGTAGCGGCATCGTAAGAAGTCGTTTTTGACAGCTCACAATAGTGTTGAGAAACGCTCGATTTTACCGTTGTAAAAATTTCAGTCAAGTGCGAAAGGGCGTTAGATCTGGTACTTGCCATTGAAGAAGTTTAATTAAAAAAGTGTTAGGTAATCCGAATTAAAAAAGTGTTTGGTAATCTTACTTAGAATCATTAGCAGGTAGCGAAACTTTGGAGCCGGTGACGTCTTAATGACGTAAAGTCGCATTTAGGTAAGATGTTTATAGGACGGATAGGACGTGACCTCTATAAGCAAAATTCATAGCAACCACAACCTCTGTTAGAGAGATATAGTAACTATATCCAATCAGAAGCAAAAACAGTGTCCTAAATTAAAAATCAAGGGTCAACAATTAATAGCAGTAGGTAATCGATGTCCAAATGTAATGCCAGGTCAAATAGTATCGGAGTCGGATATACAATATACGTAGTTTCACTTGGTAGTAATGTCAATGCAGAACTGACAGTGGTTGAGACCATGACTACCATGAGCTTGTGCGCGAGTTTGCCAGCCAGCAGCGATCCACTCCCAAACTTGCGTGCTGCTAGCTCAGAGTGCAATGTAGATATATTATGCCAAATAGAGAAATGCCGTATATACAGTATATAAACTCACTAAAACCATTTATTAAAATCAGAGCACATCTAGGTGATAAATAACGTAGTGGTATATAAATTATTATTCTACGAAAAATAAAATTATACGTGATTTTATAATTGAATTTGTAATTATTATGTGCTTACTATTATTTTAACATAATTTTAATTTTTTATTTATTTTTATGATGTAACTAGTAAGTGATTTGGTGTTAATACTAGCTTATGTGAATAAATACATTGAATTGAATAACAATTTTGACATATTTTATCTGGGTCGCGTTTTATAAAGTTACAATTTACAATTTCGCTGTTTGCCTCTCTTTCTAGCCAATATGTGCGTGCGTTAGAGAGGCAAACAGCGAAATTGTAAATTGTAACTTTATAAAACGCGACCCTGGTTGTCAAGTTCCACACAGGCTGTAAAGCCGCGTATCCACCGGGCACACGGGCTCGCGAGGACCTGTCGAAACCATGACAAACTTTTAGAAAATATGTGCGTACCTACTATTATAGCAATTATTCGTACCTCCATAAAAAAAGGTTTACTTATTTATTTCGATTGACGTTTCAGTAAATTGCAGCAACAGCAGTAACATCACTATTCCGTACAGGCAACAATGAAGTTTGACATTTGCTCCATTATGCCAACTGTCAACATTTACAGAACTTCATGTGCAAACAAACGTCAAAAACGACTTCTTACGATGCCTCTACTTTAGATACGTTTGCTTGATCTATGATATATTTGACACCTGTGGCCGCCACAAAGGCCGGCGTACTTGCGGTATTTAGTTTTGATTGAGTAATTGATAATCTTCATATTATTTTGGTTATCCAGTTAATTAAGTCGTATAATGAACCACTTAATCATAAATCATTACATCTCATCTATCTCCCAACTGCCCCACATCGTGGGAGCATGACCATCTCAATACGTCCTTGTTTGTCCTCGCACTTGACTCTCACCCAACTTAACTATACCTTTAAACCTCCCTTAACACCAATACATAAGGTTGAATATTAGCGAACTGGGTGAAAATATAAATAGGTTTTTGTTACAGCCCTCCCAGAAAACAACATTTCAGGTGCGGACGGATAAAAGTGAAACTGTCATTTGTTAATAGAAACTTGTTTGGAAGCTTTTGAAAAAGGAACGTTCTTGACGGTAAACATAAGTTTGTAAAATATACACGTTAATAGCTGAGATAATGAATAACTGTACGGTCGAGTGGGTAAGTGTTTAAGGTAAGTACTTGACTTAGTGGAGTGTTGTAGAAGCTCATTTATAAGCTACTGTCTGAAACTTAAAGAGTTTCAGTGGATAGAGGAGAACATGTTTTTATAAGAATGATAGAAACATTTAGGTACTTGCGACAAACGACAAGTAAAAACATATAAACACATACAAAAAAAGAAACATTGTCACAAACTGGTCACAATTTAGCGTTAACAAGGCCAGCGCTGTGACCATTTGATGACGAATTAACAAATAACAGTATACATACATAATTATTAACAAATAGACAAACATTTAATTAATTAGAACATACTTAATGTAATTAAATCCAACTTAAAATTACATATTTAAAGAAAGAGAAATATATATCGCTGTATTATTGAGTCTGTGTTATGACAGTAAATGTGAACAAAAAAATCCCGTTTTAATTTCTTCTTTTGTTTCCAGTGCCTTGTTTTAATGATTGAAGTCCGCAGAATAATAAATTTAATAAATGAATCGATGTACTAGGTCTGTCTATTAGTAAATTGTTTTACAAATTTATTACAGTGCTCGGTGGCGATAAAGTGAATCCTGAACGCTGTCAGTTCAATACATTTTATCTGCTAATAATTTCACTTATTAGGTAAACATACAGTCTGGCAAAAAAGAGTAGAAATTAAAAAGTGGCAACATTGTAGTGTCGTCCCGTTTTCTCACGCATATTGATTTGAAAGGGATGACGGTGTCAGGATTTACTTCATAGCGGCCGAGCTTAGCTATAGGTAGGTATACGTATTAAGTGGAAAGCGGTTCCGTGAATAATAAATAATAGCACATTAGTGTTGTTTAGTATTGTATTGCAAAGAGGGGGTAGGGGCTTGTTCTCTTTTAATTTAGTCCAAGAGTGTCGCATTTAAAAACCTTTCAGTTTAATAGTGTAATAATATAGATATCCGCCATGTAGGCGATGATAGTATACAATATGTATATACAGGGTGGAAAGAAGTTATAGGTCCTGGAGGGAAACTACTTTAAATCCTTCAGTTAGGTCATTTTGTTGAAAGGAAACATTCCTTTATTATTGAAAAGAAACAAAACTGTATTAAAAGATTTTTTTAATCTTGCTAGTCTCAACCGTAAATAGAACCAACTAAAAATTTTAAGAAATAAAACTATGAAAACGGATAAACTCGCGTATATTAACTAATTTTAACTTCATTCCGACGTTTCGAACACTTTACAGGGTTCGTGGTCTGCGGATGACTGACAGTGTAGGAAATTTGATAGATCTACCTCCATCAAAATAAGAAAGATAAGTACAAAACTACCCACCAAAGAAAAATTACTAAACCACAGACAATAAATTTTAAGGGTGGATGTACATACAAAATTTGCAAATTAAGCTAGTTATTCATTACAAATATTTTCAGAATGAAGACAAGAGACAAAATAAATAATCTACGCCGGTTCTATCCCTACGCCACTGCCTGAGAAGTATTTCCTTCCTTTGTATGATTGTATTGTTAGGAAGGTATCCCAAAATTGGGACCGGCAAGAAACTCAGCGGGACAACTCTTTTCAAAAAACATTTGTAGTACATCTTAAGATCATCATGCATTAAACCAAAACATACAATTTTGATTAATAAGGAAATTTAAAATAATTTTGAAAAAATGTTGCCAGTACTAAAAAGGGGGGGAATGGTCACCACCGCCAAATACATCAGCCTCACGGTTTATGTCTAGACTGTTCCTTTATCAGATGAACAACTGGATCCCAAGCTGGTGGTAGAGACAAGCTTCTTTCCATTCTATTAAAGTTTGGATATTTCATTATCTCAATAGCCTCACGCAACATTCTAGGAATGTTTCTCTTCTCCTTAACGAGAACCAAAGGCTTGTCAAACTTAATAGAATGATTCGGTCCATCACTGACATGCTCCCAAACCGCAGACTGTTGTCGACGGTGCTTGACATCGGCTATGTGTTCCTTCACCCTAGTAGTGATATTCCTCTTTGTCTGCCCAACATATGAAAGCCCACATTCACAGTCCAGCTTATACACTCCTGCATTCAGTAAGGGGGTGCTATACTTAACAGGCCTCAGAAACAATACACATACAACACACACACACACATACATTTTTTCAAAATTATTTTAAATTTCCTTATTAATCAAAATTGTATGTTTTGGTTTAATGCATGATGATCTTAAGATGTACTACAAATGTTTTTTGAAAAGAGTTGTCCCGCTGAGTTTCTTGCCGGTCCCAATTTTGGGATACCTTCCTAACAATACAATCATACAAAGGAAGGAAATACTTCTCAGGCAGTGGCGTAGGGATAGAACCGGCGTAGATTATTTATTTTGTCTCTTGTCTTCATTCTGAAAATATTTGTAATGAATAACTAGCTTAATTTGCAAATTTTGTATGTACATCCACCCTTAAAATTTATTGTCTGTGGTTTAGTAATTTTTCTTTGGTGGGTAGTTTTGTACTTATCTTTCTTATTTTGATGGAGGTAGATCTATCAAATTTCCTACATTGTCAGTCTATCCGCAGACCACGAACCCTGTAAAGTGTTCGAAACGTCGGAATGAAGTTAAAATTAGTTAATATACGCGAGTTTATCCGTTTTCATAGTTTTATTTCATGAGTAATCCTCGCGGTAACCGAAGAAAATATTAAAAATTTTAAATTAACCTTCGCTTGTTTATTAAATTAATTTATTAATTATTAATCTTATAATGGTTACGTGTTTATCGGTATATTAACTCGTAACCATTATAAGATTTATAAGCCGCCAGAAGTGTGGTACGGTAGGCTTTATTTATCTATGTATGTATATGTAGGTTTATTTATATTTATATGTGTATGTGTATTTGTTAAAAACCAATATAGTAGTGTTGATTTGTGTTTCTTATTTATTTTCAATGTTGACAATCCTGCGCCTAATACAAATTTCTGTTTGACCCAATGGTTGATTGGTAGAGAATGTCATAAGGCATTAAGTCCACCATTTGTACTTTTTTCATTGATTGTGCAATAAAGCTTAAATAAATAAATAAATGATATTCTAGAAGTTTAGTATACATTTTGACCCCTACTCCTAGCCTATGAAATAGTGATGGATCACAATTCCCAATGTACACAGATTTGCCTGCGATCCAGCCAAACAATCACTTGACTCCGTTTTAGCTTTTAAGAGGGGCGCCGCGGGATTTGCCAAGTATCGCTTACAGGTTTAAATGGGCCGTTTTATGAGTCAATATGTGGAAATTTTTGGCATATTTGCATTGGTTTTAGTGATATCAGCCAATATTACTAAGATTAGATAGTTAGGTGAAACAAAATATAGGTAAGTTGTAAAGGTGCGGTTAAACTAAAAGAGCATTCGCTGTTCTAACCTCCCACTCTACGAAATTCGATCGGTACACAAAACGTGATTGGTTGATTTCTTAGAACGGGCGCTAGAACAGCGAATGGTCTTTTGGTTTAAACGCACCTTAAGGTGCAATCGGGTTTTTTCGAATGTCAGAAATGCTCGGGTAATTTCGCAAGGGGAATCTTGATTTGATGGATATAATGGCGATTTTAATGTGACTTTCGAAATTACCTGACTGCACCTTATACACCGTGTTTTTATTGATTTCCGTTAAATTAAAGGGAAGCTTATTTAGGTCAAAAATAATAAATTTGTCTAAGAAACTAGTATCTTAACTCTTACTGTTATTGAGTTATTAAAAAAATAAGTTTAATGACTGAACAAGTGTATTGCAACCTTTATTATATACATCCTAATGAAATTATTTTGGCATGTGCCGTCAGGCACCTGAGATCTTATTCTTAAGGTTCTCTCACACTTACCATTTCATTTATTATGTATGAAAAGCATAATCTCTGTGATGGTTAAATGAGATACCTTAGTGCGAGCCTTTAGTCTGGCTAAGTTAAATACCCCACCGTCTGTGCGGAAACGAATACAGATGCCGTTATCTAAAGTTCGTAAGGAGTCTCTGACTACAACTGCAAAGTAAAGGGCGAAAAGTGTAGGCGCCAGAACACACCCCTGCTTGACGCCGCAGGTGACACCAAAGTATTCCGAATTCTCGCCCTACACACTTACACAGCACTGCATACCGTCATGCAGGAGACGCAATAGCCTTACGAACTTACCTGTGCACCCCAGCTTCGCCAGCACTACCCACAGGGCTTCACAGAGATTATGTACGCGGATGACCTTTGTTTCGTGGCGGAATCCTCAGAGAGTCTTCAAACGCTTATGGGGAGTCTTAACCAGTCTTGCCAGCGTTTTGGTCTGAAAATCAGTGTCAAGAAAACGGAAATCATGTGCTCTGACACACCAGCCTCCGTTGACATAAGGCTTGGTTGGGAGTCTCTTAAGCAGGTAGACCGTTTCAGGTATCTGGGGAGCACTTTATCATCAAAGTGCCACCTTGACGATGAGATTAACTGTAGAATAGGAGCGGCTGCAGCTGCTTTCGGGAAGCTCCGCGTCAAGGTGTTCCGCTCTCATGATATAAAGCTCTCAACCAAGGTTGCTGTGTACATGGCAGTTGTCCTGCCCAATCTCTTGTATGCCTCCGAAACTTGGACCGTTTATCGGAGGCACATCCGCACATTGGATAGGTTCCACCTGAAATGCCTACGTGATATTATGAATATCTCCTGGGAGGACCGTGTTAGGAACACGGAAGTCCTAAGGCGCGCAAAGGTCAGCGGTATAGAGGCCTATCTAATGAGGCGACAGTTGCGATGGAGTGGGCACGTGTCGCGGATGTCTGAGAGCAGAGTGGCCAAGCACATCTTTTATTCCGAGCTGAGCGAGGGTAAGAGGAAGCAAGGTGGTCAATTTCTGCGCTATAAAGATGTGCTGAAGCGCCACATGCGGTGCTGTGACATCGACCCGTCGCACTGGGAGATAGCTGCTGCGGATCGTCCAGAATGGAGGCATTCTGTTCATGCTGCAGTGCAAGCCTTCGAGAAGAAGAGACAAGGGGAACTCGACGCTAAGCGGAACGAGCTGAAAACCCGACCACCTGTGGTTATTAACTACAACTACGTAGGTGGAGTGCTGACTTGCAGCAAATGTAGGCGCACATTTGTTGCAAAAATAGGCTACGTCAGTCACATGAGAGCACACGAGCGACGCTCTCAGTAGTCCAGTTCAGCCGGTCGCCGTGGCCGAAATCGGTCAGGAAGAGATGATGATGATGATGAAAAGCAACCTGTTAAATTTAACGGAATACAAAAAAAACACGGTGTATAAAAATGCTCAAAAATAATATTATGTACCAGAGTGCACTTTAATTAATAAGAACGTCTTGAAATATTTATAAAAGGATTCTATCGATAAAGATCATTCTAATGACGCTATCGTCACCCTTCGTTAGAGTGACAGAGACAAATCCCCGAAATTTACGAACTTCGGTGTTTGCGGTAGCAGGCCAGGATGCTTAGCCAAGTTGCCAATCGCTAGCGCTTAGTAGCGTATCGTAGTTTTACCTCTCTGTCACTCTTTCATATTAGTGCGACAAAGATAGTTAGCTGCCTTTCGCTTACGATTGCCGATGAAGCGCTAGCGATTGGCAACTTGTCTAAGCACCTTGGTCAGGTCAGGAGTGTCAGGACAGGATGTACAATCGACGTCAAAGATATCATTACGGTTTAGGTGAAGGTCTTAGGTTAAGGTGCCAAAGATATATTGAATTGACAAAGTGGTAGAAAAAAAAATTGCAAAAATAATTGTTTTAGGAAATAATGGTTAGGCCATTAGTGGAGTGGGGATGATTTCTCTGAAGAAGAATAAGGGTCGCAAAAGAAAGCTTTTCCTTACATCAACATTTTGGGAGACAACCGCGCGCTCTACAAGAAGAGAAAAATTGTGTCTCCACTTAACTTTTTAGCCGTAGGTCCAAAAAATATGAAAACAATCATGAATAGTGGCTTATAGAATACTATTTCGAACGTAATCGGTCCAGCCGTTTTTGAATAACTACGGAACCCTACACTGAGCACTGAGTAATGAGTATGGCCTGACATGCTCTTGGCCGGTTTTTATTTTTTAAGAAATAGGAGGCAAACGAGCAGAAGTATAGCCTGATGGTAAGCGATCACCATCATCCATGGAGCCCATGGTAGGTATTACAAGAGCGGTGCCGACCTTTAAAGGTGCATGCAGACCAAAAGAGCATTCGCTGTTCTATCCCCCACTCTACGAAATCAACGAATCACGTTTAGTGTGACGATCGAATTTCGTAGAATAGGTCTGCATGCACCTTAAGATGAGAATACGCTCTTTTCTTGAAGGTTTGAAGACCGTAACGTTCCGGAAACACCGCAGGCGACAAATTATTATTTGGGCGGATTTTTATTTTGTTGTAGTTTTTAAAAATGTTCCAAATTTGGACTTTTTTAAATTTTTTCTACTCAGAATCACGAGCTCTTTCGATCCTGATAGAAATAAAAAAGTGTCCCAAATATAATCCACTGAGTTACTATTTTTCATACACTTTCTTAGACCGTAACTCAGTGAAAGACAAAAAAAAATATGGAATTCTCGGGCCACTTTTTTCTGCTAATGAAGATCGAAAGATCTCGTGATTCTGAGTAGAAAAAATATAAAAAATATCCAAATTTGGAAAATTTTAATACTTCAACTACAACAAAATAAAAATCCGCCCTTTTATGGCTGAAATATGATGATGATGATAATTAGGTGTGTCTTAATACGTAAGCATAAGAGTCATCTCTAAGTAAATATAAGTAAGTGTAACACGTGGACGCTTTTATATAATAAACCCTTTTGAATGAGTCTTGTTTGTTTTAACTCAATTTTAGTATCGCGTTACCGGCGGTGGAAAAAATCTGCGCCCGACTACTGGCAGCGGTTCTCAAACTGTGCTTACTTAAGACTCTTAAAATAAAATAAAACTATTTTAACGGAGTACAAACGCGTACATTCATTAATTTAACTATATCCATGTGAGCTACGATGGCGTGTATGTGGAGGTTCAATGGGGAGTCCTATGTTCACTAAGGATACGTTCACAAGACGTAATTTTTCCCGTTTATCGTCTACGAGATTTTATCGAATATCGTAGAGGCAGCAAAATTTGTATGGCAACTCTGAAAATCGATCACATTTCGACTAACTATACGAGAAAATCACGTATTCGAGTTTTTTTTCCGTATACCGTTGGGTCTTGGCATTGGCACCGAGAACGCGAGATTCTCGGAACGATTTTATCGAGCGCGATACTAAGTGGCACTTGTGTTTGCGTTAGTTCGTTCACAACTTCACACGGACAAACTGATTTCTCGTATACGAGACGCGCGCGGGGTAGGCAGCCGGCAGTTGTATTCGGAACGTCGTTTGCTAAGGTCATAATGGAAGACGGATTGCCGATTACACTCAACGACTGATGATGTGGTGGCCGTGTGAACTGCTGTCACGTATCACGTATATGACGTATACGGGGAGACCGCGTACGTGAAAAAACCGAGTAGACCTCGCATCGTGTGAATGGCTGTCCCGTTTACGAGGAAACCGTATGCGAGAAAATATCGACTCGAATAGTCGCCGTGTGAATGTAGCCTTATGGACGTCTTATGGCTGAAATTATAATGATTTTTATCGAAACAAAAGACTCATAAAGTATGTCGATATTTAGGTTTTTTTAAAGTCAGCATTCGTAACGCGGCGGCAGCTGGCTAGGCACACTGGTTTATCGTTCTTTCAAACTGTTAAGGTGCATTCAGACCAAACGAGCATTCGCTATCCTATCCCCCCACTCTAAGAAATTCGCTCGTTACACAAAACGTGATTCGTTGATTTCGTAATAGCGAATGCTCGTTTGGTCTGAATGCACCTTTATACGCGAACATTACAAATAGCATGACAAAGAGTAAAAGCGGGACCATCATATCGCTACCTTAATATTACGTGGTTCTATGTTACATCGGTAGTTAAGTCTGGATTTAAGTGGAGCATTCCATGGGTTGTCCCGTACAAGCGCGTGCATATTTCGATAATTTGAGTTTTCTTCAGAGTTAAGTATTAATTATTATATATATTTTTGAGCAATTTTTGACTCCTCTACACACGGAAGAGAGCTTCGATAAACCCACAATTTTGAGAAAAAGCGTGTTCGTACGGGACATCGGTGGACTTTTTTGTGGAATGCTGGTGCATTCCACAAAGTGTCAATGTGACAATGAAGTTGAGAAAAGCGAACATAGAACCTTGTAGTATCGGGACCATCATATGCCTAGTGTACAAAGTTTGGGCACCACAAAGCATTAGCTGCGTCGTTGGCTATTAAGTAATAGTCGTGCGCCGGATGCGACTTGTAAATATTACTGGCGCGGGCGCAGGGGATGCCCGGAGTCGCTATTAAGCATAAAAAAATCTTAAAACCACCCAACTAAAGGTGCGTTCAAACTAAAAGAGCATTCGCTGTTCTAACCTTCCACTCTACGAAATTCGATCGGTACACAAAACGTGATTGGTTGATTTCGTAGAACGGGCGCTAGAACAGCGAATGCTCTTTTTGTTTAAACGCACCTTTAGTAGATGCACAAATAGTACATTGTGCATCAAGGGAGTTAAGCACGGAATTACTAACGAGAGTGTGAGAAGCCCGACGCCGTAGTAGGGCTTTTAATGACTCGAGTTAGATTTCGCTTACCGGCCGTGATGCGTACAATGTCTTGCCGAGCAAAAAAATAAGTTTTAATACAAAATGCTATTAAATGACGTAAGACATTTCTATTACTCCCTAGGGAATTTCACTTTTCTATTACTCCCGCTATGCATGCAAGCAATGGCGCGCTTAGACAGCAAGTGTGATGTAAAATATAATGTAGTCTAGCAATGTACTGAAATTGAAACCGAAGAGAAGATTCCAAAATTAGGATGGTTCTCATGGCACTAAATATCCCGTTTTAATTACTAATAAAATAATGAGTATTGTATTTATTAATATTACCGAACTTAAAAATAAATGTTTTTTTGGAGTATTGAAAGTGATCTACTCCGGGAACTAGATTTCAGCGAAATCATCAACGATTTTTCGGCGAAAATTGCTCGGAAGATTCCGTTCGTTAACCGATTATATTTATATGTGTATCAAATAATAAAATAATGTACACTTGTTTCCTCAAAAAAAAATTTCTTAAAAACTTGACTGAAAAAAATTGACTACCTTAAAACTTAAAAATAAATGTACGAACATGTATTTCACTAAGTACATGTGTCAAAGACAACAAATGGTAGGTATTGAAAGTCAGCCTAGGTATCTATTTGTTTTATTTTCCCTTTTTTACTGGCGCACGGAATAAAGTAATTATGAGTTGCTTGTAGATACCTAATAGAAGTACACCTACCTCTTAGAGATTGTAAGCCAGTCACCGTTATTGAAAAGTATAAAAAAATATTAGTCAAGCTACGGTATAAGAGAGAAAACTTGGACAATTTTCTGTTTTAGGATTTCAAATAATTTTCCGACTTTTCCGAGCAGCTACTCCACACCATTTTACTTCCGCTTTCAAAGCCGCCAATAAATTAATTAGAACCGCGCTAAAGACGTCAATCGCTTGGCCAATACGCCGTTAACCTATTCCCCTACCATACACAAACCTCACCCACGCCACGCCATTCTCGCCCTAAAGCCATGATTGCCTTTTTATCAAAATTCGGCACACAGTTTACGCCCATCACTAAAAAATTAATGTAAACAAGAACGCGTTATTTTCGTAAGTTTTAAAATATAAATGAGCCTCATTGAGGACGTGCGTTCAATGAAAGTTGGAAAATAGTAAAAAAATAGTGTTAACGGTCGGACCAGAGACTATGTAATAATAAAGAAGTGAAACCTTTAGAGCCTGTTCACATTAGCGATTCACTTAGGCGATTTTAACCCTCTAATGCATAAGACAGGCAAAAATGCATTTCAAATTTGAACCCTAACAGCAGTCAATAGAGTCCAAAACCAATGAAACCATATTTGGCTTCGTATGCATTAGAGGGTTAAAGCGATTTCTATACAAAAATTGCACGCGGCGATATCGCAGCGAACAGGCACGCGTGAAGAATGCTTCATATTAGTAAATGGGAGGGGCATAACCGGATCTCGTTTATATAGGTACCTGCTTTAGATAGTAAAAATAGTTAGACAAAGATAGTGGCAGGTGTTTGTTTCGCCTAGGCACTGTCGCTTTAGGCTACGTCCGACATTAGGCGATTCAAACCGATCAGAAATGCTAAGGGGTGCGGTGAAGGCACGGATGTATGCAAAGATTACGAAGAGATGCGGTGAACTGAATGACTTTGCATGTATCGGTAACGTTAGGTTTTCTCGATACGTACATCAGGTCATCGCGTTCGCTCCAATATGTCAGAACAAGCGCAATAGAATGCATTACGTATCGAGTAAGACCTAACGTATCCTTTACTTTCTTTTCTAACTCATGGTACGGCTACTTGTCGTCGCTTCGCTTTGCGTTCGCAAGGAAATCGCTCACCTAGGACACCGCATTAAGGTGCATTCAGACCAAAAGAGCATTCGCTATTCTATCCCCCCACTCTACGAAGTTCGATCGTTACGCAAAACGTGATTCGTTGATTTCGTAGATTCTCGCTTGGTCTGAATGCACCTTTACTCATCGAACCGACCGCACCGTCAATAATAATAATAATGTCGGCGGACCGCTGAACACACCATCGAAGTTGCTACGGTGCGGACCAAGTTCGCGGTGCGGAGTGGACCATATTCGAACATCTGGTCTGTTCTCTGTTAATACTTTTAAGTGCGCAGATCATGGTAAGTCACCGTTCTTATTGTCTGTCTGTATTCTTCACAGGTCTCTGGCGCTACGGAACCATTTTATGAGGATTGTGCGGAGGAAGTGCCGTCGACTTTTATCTGGGTTTTATGGGGAGGTTTTATATGGATGATTACGTTTAATGAGGTGTAATGAGGCACGTGTGGGTGGACGGTAGGGCTGTCTGCTTAATCTGCTTGCCCAGTTGCCAATGCCAATCGCTAACGCTTATTCGTCTTTCGGCTGATATGATGATGACGATTCTTTAAAAGACCAGGATGCTTAGCCAATTTGCCAATCGCTAACACTTAGTAGCGTATCGTAGTTTTCCCTCTCTGTCACTCTTGCATATTAGTGCGACAAAGACAGTGAGCTTTCGTTTACGATTGACGACTAAGCGTTAGCGATTTTCAACTTGGCTAAGCACCCAGAGTTAAACGTAAGTTTACGCGATTAAGACCCGTTTAGTCGTTAAAACAGTTAGTAATATTCATTTATATATTATGTGAATTATGTCTTCTAGCTGCATCTCCTCCTGTTTTGAAGTCGGTTATAAATACTGGCAACCCTACATATGGGGTTAATGAGATATTTACAACGTATATCTAGCACTGGCTTTCAAAGGATTTTATGTACAATTTTACCGCTCCTTACGCCAAAAATATGAAGCGAAAGTAGCCCAGCTTTGTACTCGAATTAAAGACAATTACCTCATAAACTTGCATTCTAGTGAACCGATAAAAATTGTGTACTGAGAAAGCGCCAACGCTAAGAATCATCATAAACACGTAATTTTTGAAATTGGAACATTTTAACGTCGCGAGACTCTTCCAACGTAGGTAATTTTCTTATAACCAGGGCTCGTAAGTTTCATGCCGATGACATGAATTTGACGTCACGCTCCATTTAGGGTGATTCCAAATAGTTTTATTGTTAATTATTAATCATTAGTCATCAATTATTTTAATCGTGTACAAATAACTTCAAAAGTAGTCTAAAGTAGCGGCATCGTAAGAAGTCGTTTTTGACAGCTCACAATAGTGTTGTGAAACGCTCGATTTTACCGTCGTAAAATTTTCAGTCAAGTGCGAAAGGGCGTTAGATCTGGTACTTGCCATTGAAAAAGTTTAATTAAAAAAGTGTTAGGTAATCCGAATTAAAAAAGTGTTTGGTAATCTTACTTAGAATCATTAGCAGGCAGCGAAACTTTGGAGCCGGTGACGTCATAATGACGTAAAGTCGCATTTAGGTAAGATGTTTTATAGGACGGATAGGACGTGACCTCTATAAGCAAAATTCATAGCAAACCAGTCCCAACCCACGTTGGCAAACTTGCGTGCTGCTAGCTCAGAGTACAATGTAGATATGCCAAATAGAGAAATGCCGTAAATACAGTATATAAACTCACTAAAACCATTTATTAAAATCAGAGCACATCTAGGTGATAAATAACGTAGTGGTATATAAATTATTATTCTACGAAAAATAAAATTATACGTGATTTTATAATTGAATTTGTAATTATTATGTGCTTACTATTATTTTAACATAATTTTAATTTTTTATTTATTTTTATGATGTAACTAGTAAGTGATTTGGTGTTAATACTAGCTTATGTGAATAAATACATTGAATTGAATAACAATTATGACATTTATCTGGTTGTCAAGTTCCACACAGTCTGTAAAGCCGCGTATCCACCGGGCACACGGGCTCGCGAGGACCTGTCGAAACCATGACAAACTTTTAGAAAATATGTGCGTATGTATTATAGCAATTATTCGTACCTCCATAAAAAAAGGTTTACTTATTTATTTCGATTGACGTATCGGTAAATTGCAGCAACAGCAGTAACATCACTATTCCGTTCAGGCAACAATGAAGTTTGACATTTGTTCCATTATACCAACTGTCAAATTTTTACAGAACTTCATGTGCAAACAAACGTCAAAAACGACTTCTTACGATGCCTCTACTGTACTTACACGTGAAATAAATATTACCTACTTGACACGTGAAACATAAATAAAACTATTTGATTTGTTGTTACACACACATTTTATTGAATAATATTGTTAACACATTTCAATTATTACGCAGAAAACAGAATTCTTCTTTAACGTAAAGCACGTATCAAGTAGGTATTATTTATTTCACGAATAAATATACTACTTTTTAAGTCATTTGTATATGATTAAAATGATTGACGTCTAATGATTAATAATTAACAATAAAACTACTTGGGATTATCCTATGTGGAGCGTGACGTCAAATTGATGTCATCGGCATGAAAATTACGGGCCCTGCTTATAACATAACAGAATGCAGTAGTCAGTAGGTACGGTACCTAATTCATAAATGCGCAGATAAAAAGCGAAAACAAAACAAACAGCATTTTTTAAACTGAAAAAAATCCTTTAAACTTTCGCGGCGCACCAATTTAAACCAATTATAACTATTTGCATTGCTTTTAGACCTTTACCCCTTTGAGGGCAAAAAAGGGTCGTTGCAAAAAGCGAATTAGTAAAACTTGCGCCACTTAACGATAGGCAAAACATAGGCGAGGCGAGACGTCAAAAAAATCGAGACAGTACGGTCGGCTCTAATAATATGTATACGATTTTGATCCTTTATACCTTTGACATACGTTCCGAAATGTATACATATTATTAGACGTTACTGTACACGCAAGTACGGGCCCTACCACAGACACTCTTGAGTCAAGTGTTGTGTGATCGAAAAAAAAGGAATTTATGAAGTAGTAATGTACCCGTGGTAAATGCTATGAGAAATAGTCGCATTTAGTTTATTTAACATTACTATTTGAAGTTGTCTAAGAGGTATTACTTAGGTAATTCATTTGAGAATAAAATAAAAGTTTAAGCCGCGTGGTAATGATAGTAATGGTGCATTCAGATTCAGACCAAACAAGCATTCGTTATTCTATCCCCCACTCTACGAAATCAACGAATCACTTTTTGTGTAACGATCCAATTTCGTAGAATAGCGGGTTAGAATAGCGAATGCTCGTTTGTTCTGAATGCACCTTAAAAATATATTTGACGCCGCCAACTATTTCCGTGGGTCTCGTAAGAGGCGACTAAGGGATTGAAGTGTCACTAGCTATATTCATTTATTGAAGATTGAGCAGATGCGTCATCATCTAAAGGTGCATTCAGGCCAAAAGGGCATTCGCTGTTCTATCCCCCGTTCTACGAAATCAACCAATCACGTTTTGTGTAACGATCGAATTTCGTAGAGAGAAGAGAGGACACACTACGGTGAGTACGGTGCTCGCCCAGCGTGGCGATTATGGGCATTTACCTCCTAAAGGTGATATCAGACGGTTCACTCGGATGAATGTTCACTCGCGTGAATGCTTCATTTTTGTTTCATTCCATGTTCACACAGCAAAGCTGGAATGACATAGAAATGAACATTCACTCCGCATTTCTGTCAATATGGCGTCCAATGAAGTCGTGTCTCGAGGACGATAGATTTAAACGCTCGAGTAGCAACGGTCGGCCGAATCCGAGTGAACAGTTCATTCCGTGTTCAGACGAAATGAACTGTGGGGTCGGAATCTACCTTATCTAATTTGAATTGTAGTTTATTCAAAATTTTCCGTAATTATTTCTAACAAAAACAATTAATTATAAATTACTCGCGTCCGCGAGTAATTTATAATTAATTGTTTTTAATTTATAATTAAGAGTGACCGATTTTATTAGTATATATATAACTGCATGGCCCTATGTTCCGCTGCATGCAGCGCTTAAAGCGGGATCGGTCTAACGGTCCGCCCGACGTGCATGCAGCGCTGCAGCGATGCTTTTCCCCAGCGCTCGCCTGCAACTGACACATACCGTCGCAAGACGCATGCGCTAAATAATTTTGGTTACTAACGCTTTGTCATGCTTGAAAATTTGTAAAATTTAATTCGCTTAATGTTAATACTTATTTTCTGTCTTTCGCTCCTACTCCTTCTATAACGTTTTATGTAAATAGTGCTAAATTTCCTTGTGTAACTGGATAAATAAATATATGGTGTACAACATAGCCGCTGGTGATTTTACTCCGGCACCCGTTACGTCACCCAGCATCCAGGTACATTATTCCATCTGCACCCTTTTTACATCTACAAACTGTTCATTTTCCGTTCATTCGAAGTGCGAGTGAAAAATGCCGAATGAAAATATCCAACATTGTTGGATCGGTTCACTAATGAATTCATTCGGCACTTTTGTTTCACTCCGTGGTCAGACGTGTCATTTTAAGTGAAAGATGTCGAATGAAACGAAAAATGAACGAAAAATGAACCGTCTGATATCACCTTAATGCGTCTACGCATCGTTAATAGGAGAGGCCAGCAGCGGACTAATATAGGCTGATGACGATCGAGTTTCCATCGAGTTCCACTAGTTAGGCGTTACTGTCTAGACAATCGACAGGCGTCGGTCACTAATGCAACTAATGCAACTGCGATGCGTTGGTGGTCGCAACATGTGCGATTTGCGTGCGATTATCGCTGTTAAGAGTTATTACTTTTTTTATTCGATGAGAACTTCGTTCGGAGTTCAGATACTGATGTTTAAGGTTCGATGATACGTTTTATTACACCATCCAAAATGGAAATAAAAATTGGATAAATCGGAATTTTCATGACAAGGTGACTGATGGACCTGCCCTCTCGCCCGGCTTCTATTCTAACCCTAAATGATACAGGCGCGGATCCAGGACTTCGTTGAGGGGGGGGCACTGGATCCAGGACTTCGTTGAGGGGGGGGCACTGCCTTATGATATGATAGCATTTTATACTTGAAACACCACCTAGCCATACAAAAGTCCAGTGTGAGGGGGGGGCATATAGGGGGTAGATATAGAAAACCTATAATAATTTGCCGCCAGCATCCTTGTTACAATATATTGATTTAAACTTTCACGATTATCACTCATATTTTAAAGACAAACGGGTCTGAATCGCGTAAACTTACGTTTAATTATATCCTGATCCTGACGTTTCGGGCATGACGTTACACCCGTGGTCGCCGGCAGCTAGACTGTTAAAATATATCCTTGCTACAATGCCACGAGGGCCAATCTTAGACACAGGTTAGGTTAGCTTTAATTTATGTATACATATGTGTAAATCGCACAGTTTTGAAAATAAAGACCAATAAAAAAAAATTAAATCTTTCATTACTTTTCCTTGCGAAATAAAATTATCTAAAACGGATGAAATCGCGTAAACGTAATTAAATTTAATTCATTACCCCCGCAGACCACGCACCCTATTAAGTGTCCGAAACGTCGGGATATAAAGTTAAGTCAGTTGACAGCCAAAACTCACTATAAAAACTGTCGCTACTCTTAGCAACCTCTTATTGAATCAGAACTGAGATGAGATACGATCTCTATTTCAAGTAGGTATTTGTTACTTAGTGAGTTTTGCTTGTCAACCGACGATTAATATTCTTAATTTTAATTGGTTAGATAGTTTTATTTCGTAAGTAATCATCGTGGTAACTGAAGAAAATATTACTTTCCCTTACGTTAGGTCAGTAAAAAGACTAATGAATTAGTACCACTGAGTGACGCAACACCCGACTGTACAGTCGACCGAGTATTTATTTACCTGACGACATTTCCGGTGCGCACGTGCGCGTAACCCGAGCGGTTAATGCGGCCAGTGCTGGCCGTCGGTTGTCGACAAAACATCGATATATCGATAGTTTGTAGTTAACTGTATAAGCTGCCAATACTCATAAGACGTTTAAGTCATAATAAAGTCGAAGCCAAGTCACCAATTTTCATTTTTTTATATAAGGTCAATGCTTCTATCAGGAAAGTCCGCGTCTACCAACTGATTTCCGGCCCAAATTGAACAGTATAAGACACATATAAAGAAATTTCCTTCAAAATAAAATATGCCGGACTTAGCCGCTCTGACCTTAGCATTATGAATGAGTATCTATGACACCACTATAAAAATAAAAGGTTCCCCTTTTCTCCTATTTATATAGCGATATCATGGTACTTTCGTACCTCCCTCCACATTGCAGATTTTTTTTATTTGCCATTTGCCTATTGTTTCTTGTTACAAATTCCAATCCAAATTGATGCAGCGTCTTAATGATGGGAGACTCTTGTTCGTTTAGCAGCCAATATCTCCTTCAAAATTCTCCTTATCATGACTTTTTTTTCTGCAAATGCATTAAAACCGCTTCAGTTGCGTGACTTGCAGGTGTATAAAGACCGGTGGCTGCTAGTAATGTACTAGTTAGAACATTATCTTTCAGTTAAATGATTATTACGCTATGCTTCTAGCAGTTGACGTGACGATCAAGACCGTTTGAGTTACATACTGGTGACTGTCTCCTCTCATCAAGTGCCGTAAAAATTGGCCTTTAGTTTTAACAATAAATGTACGAAAAACAATACCAAGAACTTTCCATCAAATTACTCTCAATTTCGGAAACTTCTTGTCGGTGCATTCCTACTGGCTGCTCAATATTAGGTGGTTCGTATACTTGTTTGCTATTGTTGTAGTATAAAAAATGTGCTGTAAATAAACCATGTACAGCTAGAGTCTTCAAAAATTATACCCTGATATTATCGATATTTAAACTAACGGCACATCCCTACTCGTCCTGCAAAGGAAGAGCGGTAATGCACTGTTTACACGTCCACATCGACAATCGTCTGCAATTGTCTGGAGCATCCTCCACTCGACTAAATAACGCCGGCAAAAAGACAAAACGTGGATAAAAATATCGATCAATTCTGAGAAATGTAATGATGTGTAGGTACGCACTACGGTGGAGATATTTTTGTACAATTCGATCATGATGAACAATTTTAAACGTGAGTATAGAATTGCCACTATCGCTTTTGGGCTGCTGATGTTTTACAATACATAGGCATTAGGCCATTGGGGCCATTCTTTTGTTTTTGGGGCCAAAAATCTCTTGGCAGAAAAAGTATTCTGGGCACGCTACCGATTGACAGGGATCTGGGGCAATTTTTTTATTTATAATTTAGCAGTAGGTATTGTATTTTCATAAGTTTATTTTAAGATCTAGTTGATTGTTTCTGTATAGGTAGGTAATACTGTTTATAGTTTTCAAAGTAAAAAGAATTAGTATATTAAGCAATAAGCATAATAGGCATACTATCTTCCTTGGGTCCTAGGGTTCCGTAGTTATTCAAAAACGGCTGGGCCGATTATGTTCGAAATAGTTTTATTTTAAAGTATTCTACAAGCCCATCATTATTTTTTTCATATTTTTTGGACCTACGGATCAAAAGTTAGAGGGGGGGGGACACAATTTTTTTTTCTTCTGGAGCGATTATCACAACTCACAACTTAATCCACTGACATAGAGGCTAAACGTGGCTTTTAGCATCCGACTCGGGAACGGGAAGACAACAGTGATAATGGTTCCATGTGAGTAATGTACAGAAAGTAGCATCTACGGTTATAACAAATTTTTATTTTCTAGTTTTTGCTGCAATAAAAACCGTTTAACTTAAGACTTTTTTTAAATATTTTATTAACTATATTGAACCCGATTTTTTCATTTGAATTTGACAGTTTTTTATCGGTACACCCCTTAGTCAAAATATTAATGACTGCAAAGTCTGGAAAAGAGAGCGGTTCATATTAATACAAACTTTTAAACCGACTGTCAATAAAAGCCACAATCAAAGTAACGACGTGATTGCTAACGTCTAGTGCGACAATCGTGGACTCTGATCGTAATTGTAGGGCTTCAAGTGCACTGAAGAATTCTTGCGAGTTTAGAGGAGGAGGTGAGATAGTATGGAGTCGGACTACTACTGGAAAACCTTCGGAGATGGCATAAACGTTGTGTACCTATTTGTGAGAGTTTCAGATTGGACGGACATGAAATTTCGGACATAGTAAGTGTACCTTGGTAACTTTATTGTAAAATGAGAGGAAGGACGTCATTGCTAACATCAAGTGTGACAATCGTGGACTCAGATCGTAATTATAGGGCTTCAAGTGCACTGAAGAATTCTTGCGAGTTGCGAGGAGGAGATGAGACAGTATGGAGTCGGACTCTTTACTCTAACTCCTTTATTCATATAAATCTCCTAACTTACCAAGCCGCTAAATATTGTTTGTCCCTTTCGATCTTATTAATACGACCATAAGACCAAAAGAGACTAACAATACTTAGCGCCTTGCGAAGTCAGGAGACGTTTATGAATAAAGGGGTTAGAGTCTGAAGTAAGAGATAGAGCTGCTGACGAAAAAGAGGGCCTCTGATCGTAATTCGAAAGGAGGCGGGATGTTATGGAGTCGGGACTACTGAAAAACCTTCGAAGATGGCATAAACGTTGTGTATTTGTGAAAGTTCCAGATTAGCCGCTCATGAAATAACGCAAAAAAAAGCCAGTCCGTAAAATAATAGTAAAAGTGTACCTTGGTAACTTTATTGTAAGATGTAGGACTTTAAGTGCACTGGAGAATTCTCTTGAGAAGGAGGCGAGATGTTATGGAGTCGGACTCTACTGAAAAACCTCCGAAGATGGCACAAACATTGTGTATTTGTGAGAGTGCCAGATTGGACACTCATGAAATGACGCTAAAAAGAGCTAATCAGTAAAATAAAAGTAAGTAAGTGTACCTTAGTTATTTTTTTTGAAGATGAAAGTAGCGATGTGATTGCTAACGTCTAGTGCGACAATCAGGGACTCTGATCGTAATAGTAGGGCTTCAAATGCACTGAAGAATTCTTGCGAGTTGCGAGGAGGCGAGATGTTATGGAGTCGGACTAAAAAACTTTCGAAGAACCATCTTCACATATCGGTACAAACATTATGTATTTGTGAGAGTGCCAGATTGGACGCTCAAGATCATGAAATGACGCTAAAAAAGAGCTAATCAGTAAAATAAAAGTAAGTGTACGTAATAGTAGGGCTTCAAGTGCAATGAAGAATTCAATCCCTTATTCGACTCTTACGACACCCCCAAGAGGTGTTGAGGTGGTGGCAAGTGTATTCTTACTGCCGTCATCACACGGCCAAACCTGGGAACCTATATGCCATTAGGCGTAAAAGAATAGCGTCTCTGCTGACACGCGTTCGGCAACGGCCTCCTTAGGACCCTGTCAAACGCCTTGATAGCTGTCTCACCAAATACTGCTCCCTTATTACTTGTTTTTGTGTTACCTTTAGTTTTTAAGCCCCTTATTCATAAACGTCTGCTAACTTAACAAGCCGCTAATAATCGTTTGTCCCTTTCGGTCTTAACAATGTGTCCATAAGAGCAAAAGGGACAAAAAATTATTAGCGGCTTGTTAAGTTAATAAACGTTTATGAATAAGGGGGTTAGTCTTTAAATTAAATACTATACAGTGTGTTAGTTGGAACCACACGGCCGAATGAATCGATTAAATAATGAAAATGAAAAACCTAAGTATCTCTAAGAGAAGCCGCCTCCACCCTCCTATCCCCTGTGCTCAATACTTACGGGATTATCATATGAATACTGCCGCGCATTATGAAAATACCGGGCCCGTTTCTGCACCAAGAATTTTCCGAGACTTTCCGACTCAAGTGTCCTGCCTGTGAATAGAATAAATTTACTGCCAAGCACTGGCTTATTTAACACTGGATTTACAAATTACTTTTGATAATTCATTTTTATTGAGATACTTTCAACTTAGAAGGATTCGTATCCAACAGCCAGACTCCGATTTGATTTTTTTTTCATGTTATGTTATAGAGTAGTCTGATATAAATACTTAAGAAATAGTAACGTTCAAGTTTAAAACTATTTACCTAAGCACTAACACCTAAATATAATTATAACAGTGCGCGTCCCGTAGGTCTAGCTATCCGTAGGTGAGTAATTAGGTGAACTTTTTCACCATCATAAATATGTTAACATAGTAGTGGGAAAATATCTAGGTATATTAGAAACCTGCCTGGTTTCTTGATAGTCAACATTTTTATTCGTCCGCTTCTGTTTGCTGAATTACGAAAGATTTAAATGACCGACTTTTTAATCATACTCATAAAACAAGAATCACTTCACACTGTTGCAATTGCATAAAAAGTAAAGTAACGTAATGTAAGACCATAAAGTGTGGAGTCAAACCAAATGTGCGAGCGTAAACAACGCTGGGAATGGCAGTCATTACGCCGCGGCCACGACATCGGTCTAAGGCGACCGGCTTAGCGGAAAACGTATGGTGCTC